>CATQJT010000103.1:0-301462 GCA_958301585.1 Merodon equestris
TCGAACCACTTGACTCTTTATTTTTGTACTCTAGCTTATATACTAAAATTATGCTTATTCTACACAGAAAAAATGATATTTTGGTGGGAAACTCAAATTAATCGTAAATTGCTGCGTGTGTGACATTTGATGCTATTGTTTTACTCGACAGGTAGACTGCGCGAATGTCACTTGAAGCCGTTGTTTATTTTGCAATTCATGGGAATGTCTCAAATTGTTGGTCACAACATGCTGGGGCCTCCTCACATAGACGAGATACAGAAATCGTTATCTTCAAATGTTTGATTATTGGTTTTCTCCCTTTTTCTTGGTGCAGGTACTGGTATTGTTACGCTTAACGTACGGCTTCTCCACCATTTCAATAGGATAACGACAAGGAGTGCGATCAGTAATAAACCCCCTGTGGATCCCAATATTGAGTACTGATATGTTCTGTGCGTCTTGATATCGTTCAATATGTGCTCCTGACTCTTTTGAATCTGAATCGAATGTTCCAGCCTTGAGATTTCCAATGACATGTCAGGTTGTATTATCGGTGTTGGTTGCCGCTTATATTGTAGAGTTGTTAACTGCTCCGAAAGGTTGTGTGATGGAAGAAATGATGAGTTTATCGTGCTAGTTATTATCTGTTTCCCCATAACTATCATCATTTGATCTTTAATGATGCAGTTTGATGATAAATGTATTATTCCACTACCCTTTAGCAATTTTGGTATTGGATTAAAATTGCAAATAATATTCACAGTTGTTTGCTTCGCAACGCTGTAGATCCAAGAGTTTGGTTGATGCATTTCTATCCAGTATGTTATCGGTGGCATAGAGTGAGTTAAACATGTCTCTGACAACTGCTGATTGTAACGCAGAATGCTCATCTCACAAGAGCTCGCTGCAGCGCCGGATATGTAAATCGGGTGCTCAATGTTGCACCAAAATCGATCTGGAGATCGAATCTGACAGGCTTCAAATTCGTTCTTATTTATAGGATAATGGTTATTCCCCTCAACATTCACCAATAAGTAGTCAGATGAGGGTATGATATAGGTAAAGTTTCCATTGTGCCAAGTAGGTACTGGCAAGACCCTGTATACCTTAAATTCTTCGTTGTATAACAGAGGAAGGGCAATTTCGATAATAATGTTGCGTCCAGTAACTCGTCCTCTTGACTGGAGACTCTTATAAAGTTGTAGAATAGAGTCGAGCTGCCTCTCACCAGGTAACATCAATGAACGCGGAAGGTGGTCGTGTATCCGATTTAATTCTTCCTTAAACTGTTGTACAGTCAATATAAGCGGATGTATTGTTCCACCGTGTGTTGACAACACAATATTGAGTAAGATGTTCTGAGTGTTTTGATAAATTATCATCATCAATAGTGTATTTAAACCCGCGGACGACAGCTGTTCATACGCATCGTACTTGTCCATCTTCTCACAGACTTGATTTAATACGCCATTCAGTTGGTCAAGTTGCCTTTTAGTGAATGACTGTTCTTCCTTAAATACATTTAACGTTGAATCAATGATTGTAGTTTGATTTTTCATTAAAAGAATCATATGATCTTCATTTTGTTTCACGTGATCTATTGTTTCTTCATATCGTTGGGCAAATCTTTGGTCTAATATTCCAAATAGTTCATTTGCAACCGTACCGACTACGTCGAATGGCGAACGTTTTGATCTATGGATCGGGTTATCGTTTGCGTGTAACAGGATGTCGTTGTTTAGATCAATCTGCTGAAGTTGTCGATCAAATTGATTTAACGTGTCTTCGCATAAAATGGTTTTCACCTTTGGTACCCTTGTGGACGAACAGATTTCCTTCATGTGCTTGATACATTGCTTGAACGTATAATATTCTGACCAATAGTTGCTCATATTGAAGAAGATAATAGTTTTCCATGAACTAGATATCAGGTTTGCTCTTCCAACATCTTCGAAATAAATACCGGGCTGACTATCGAATTGCATTATCTCATACTGTTCGTTAACTGGCATGGCAGTGATTGTGCTTATCAAAACTGTTATTGCCCAAACCCATAATGG
The DNA here is from genome assembly GCA_958301585.1 of Merodon equestris. NCBI lineage: Eukaryota > Metazoa > Arthropoda > Insecta > Diptera > Syrphidae > Merodon > Merodon equestris. The sequence continues at coordinate 2,043 of CATQJT010000103.1, forward strand.
TAGGCTGACTCTCTTTTTGCCCCTTTGTCGTAAAGGCTTGCTTGGAACGTATGCTGCGCTTGTGGTATCCTCTATTGATGTTTCCGTAACTGCAACATTGATTTGAACTTGAGCTTCAGGTTTTGTAGAAGTTTGTTTCATCTCTGGTTGTATTTCATTCTTTTCAATAGGAATGAGGCACAGTTTGGTAATGGGCCTTTTGAAGTATTTTTGGTTACTGAATACTGTAGCAGCGCGAATTTCGTTATCCTTTCCGGGATGTACTTCCGTTATGATGCCCATCGGCCAAGTAGTTGGTGGTAATCGATCTTCTTTAATTAATACAATATCGCCAAGTTTAATATTGGGCTCCCTTTTTTTCCATTTGGTTCGTTGTTGGAGTTGTGAGAGGTATTCTGATGACCAAACCTTCCAAAAATCCTGAGTCATCTTTTGTATTAATAGCCAACGGGAACGGTAACCTTTTAAATCCTCTATGATCTGTTGGGGGACAGCGTTAAGTGCACATCCAATGAGAAAATGTCCGGGAGTAAGTATTACGGTTTCGTCGACGTCATTGTTGACCGCTATGAGTGGTCGGGAATTCAAACAAGCTTCTATTTGCGTTAGTAAAGTTGAAAGTTCTTCGAAGGTTAAGGACGTATTTCCGATTATTCGTTTTAAGTGGTATTTCGTAGACTTTACCGCGGCTTCCCACAGCCCGCCGAAGTGTGGTGACGCAGGAGGTATAAAATGCCACTGAATTCCATCCAAAACAAGTTTCCTTGATGCATCTTCTGCAGATTGTCTTATTGCATTCTTTATTTGGTGCTGAATTTCTTTGTTGGCGCCAATAAACGTAGTTCCGTTGTCGCTATAGAAGTGTGAACACATTCCTCTTCTTGATATAAACCTTCTTACCGCTGCTATGAAAGCTGCAGAGCTGAGATCACTCACTACTTCTATGTGAACGGCCTTGGTTGATAAACAGACAAATATAGCGATGTAGGCCTTCGTTGTTCTATTTCCTCGTCCTTTAGAAATTAATAACTGGATTGGTCCAGCATAATCGACTCCCGTGTTTGTAAAGGGTCTAGACGGAGTTACTCGTGCAGAAGGTAGCATTCCCATTAATTGGGTTTTAGTTTGTGCGTTGAATCGATGACATCTTACACAATTGTGGACAACCTGTCGTATTATCCGCTTTGCTTGAATGACCCAATAAGATTGCCGCAAGGTTGATAACATTAGTCGGATGCCTCCATGTAAGGTTCGTCTGTGTATGTTCTCAATTAATAATTTTGTAAACCTCTCGTTGTGCGGCAAAATGCACGGATGTTTTTCAGCATCTGATATCATTGCATGTTCCAAACGTCCTCCCACAACCAGAAGATTGTCTTTATCTAAGTAGGGGTTCAATGACAGAAGTTTACTTTTCCGGTTAATAGGTTTTCCATTTCTTATGCATGACAGCTCTTCGGGAAACACTCTTGCTTGGATGGAGCGTATAAGCATCTTTCGGGCATCCTCCATCTCGTCCACGCTCAAATCTCCAATTTTCCTTGATTTTTCCTTTTTGCAATTCCTTGCAAACCTTATGCAGCACGCAATTACTTTTAACAGTTTGGTATAGCACGAGAATCTTTCAGTTATATCGTCAATTGTGTGCACTGCTATGTTCAAAACTTGTCTTTCTTCCGGAATCTTTACAGCATGTACTTTATGCTTTGGCCACTTACTTGAATCGAACTGCAGCCACTGGGGACCATGCCACCACAATTGGTTGGTTTTCATTTGTTCTGGTAAACAACCTCTAGAGGCAGAATCCGCTGGGTTGTCGAATGAAGGGATATGCCTCCATGACGTTTGTTTAGTCACTTCTTGTATTTCCGACACTCTATTCGCAACAAAGGTCTTCCAGGTTGATGGACATTTCTGGATCCAAGCAAGAGCGATTGTAGAGTCACTCCACGCGAATACTTCAATTACTTGAGTGCCAAATATCTTTAGTATTTCTGCCAATACCCTTGATAGTAAATGTGCTCCACAAAGTTCTAATTTGGGAAGAGGAAGTTTTCTCCGGATTGGAGCCACCTTTGTTTTTGCTGTCAGCAACGTTGTAGTGTAAGATCCATTTCCTTGTGCAACTCTTGAGTATACTACTGCCGCATATGCTGCTTCTGAGGCGTCGCAGAATCCATGAAGTTCAAATTTCTGATTTTTCTTTACTTTCATCCATCTAGGGATCTTAATGTCCTCCAGAGTCACAAGATTGTCCTTAATTTTTTTCCACTGACCTTTCAATTCAGGTAAAAGCGGTTCATCCCATTCCACATCCGACTTCCAAATTTGTTGCATTAAAATTTTTGCACTAACTGTCACTGGTGCTAACCATCCAAGTGGGTCATATAATTTGGCTATTTCAGACAACGTTTTCCGCTTCGTCAAGATGTTTTCCTGTCTTAAACATTTATCGTTGTGAACCTTGAATTGAAAGGTGTCGCGTACAGGATTCCAATGGATCCCTAAGGTCTTAATGGTTTCTTCTTCAAAAATCCTTATTTGATTTTGATTCTCGGTAGATTCGGATGGAATGTCTTTAAGCAACCTGCGATCATTAGCTGCCCACTTTCGAAGATGGAAACCTGCTCCTCTTAGCATTGCAATGAGTTGTACCTGAGCCTCTTTACATTCTGACAAGGTGTCTCGTCCGGACAATACGTCATCAACATAAAAATCATGTTTTACAATTTCTGCTGCGACTGGATACCTCTCCTTCTCATCTAAAGCTAATTGCTGCAGTGTCTTTACTGCTAAGTATGGTGCAGACGCAGTTCCATATGTGACTGTTGTCAATTTATATTCTTTTAGTGGTTGGTCGCTGGAGCTTCGCCACATAATCCGCTGATAATCTTGGTGATCCTCATGTAGCATGATTTGCCGGTACATCTTTTCAATATCTGCCGTAAAAACATACTTATGGCTTCGCCATCGTATCAACATCGATGTAATGCCTTCTTGAAGTTTGGGGCCAACTAGCATCAACTGATTCAAACTAACGCCAGTCGAAGTTTTCGCAGATCCATCGAACACTATACGTAACTTTGTAGTAGTGCTCTCAGGTTTTAGAACAGCATGATGGGGCATGTAGTACCTGGAATGCTGTAGACGATTATCTGAAGTTGCCTCGATCATGTGCCCAAGCTCCTGAAATTCGTTAATGACCTTTGTATATTCTTTTTTTAGCTGCAAATTGGTGTTGAGCTTTGCTTCCAGCTGACGAAATCTTGCGATGGCCTTGTTCTTCGAGTCTCCTAATGTAGATATTTGTTTGTTGAATGGAATCTTCACTACGTATCTTCCGTCGGGTCGTCGATAATGTGTTTTCATATATATATCCTCACATTCCTTATCACTTGGCTTCAAGTATTTCGGTGCCGCAACTTCTTCCAGTTCCCAAAATTTTTCTAACTGTCGATCAAGTGACGTTTGCACTACCAATCCGACAATTCCAATCCCATCAAGCCTTTTAGAGGATGTCCGTCCTGAGATGAGCCATCCTAATTGCGACCTTTGAGCTATCAGAGAAGATTCTCTATCTCTTTGTAGTCCCTTAAGAATAATGTCACCATATGAGTCAGCTCCTATAATCATGTCTACGGAACCTGGGCAGTTGAATGTAGGATCAGCTAATTCAAGGTTTTTGAATTGATTAGGTTTTATATTTTTATCCACTTCGGATGGCAGTTGCCTTGTTAATTTTGGTAGTACTAGGGCTTCTAAATGTAGTACAAATTCAGATGGGAATCGTGGTCTCAATTGTACTTCCACCTTGTACTTAGCAGTTCCCGCATTCGTGCCGCCTAATCCATTTACCTTTACAAGGACCCTTTGCTTCTTGAGCCTCAATAGCTGCACGACAGATTCCGTGATCAAGGAGGCTTGAGAGCCGGGATCGATGAGCGCTCGTACATTAACACCGTGGCTAAAACAATCATTGTTCCTTATGTTTACTATTGCAGTCGTAAGTAATACATTTTGGTTCTGCTCGCCGTGGATCACTTGTTTCGTGGAATTCGAACAGCTTGGTTGTTCCATTTGCTTAAGCTGTGGAACTCTTTCTTGCCATTCCATGTGAAGTAATGAATGGTGGTTTTTATTGCAAGTTTTGCATTTCCGCTTGCTATAGCATTGGGTACCATTACCATGTCGTAGACAATTTTTACACAGTTTGGCGTGCTTGACAACTTCAAGCCGTTCCTTTGGTGTGCTATTCGTGAATTTTGGGCATGTGTATACTGCGTGATCGCCCTTACAAATTACGCACTCCATTGATTTTGATGTAACAAGGAAGTTGCGCACTGGACGTTTCGGATCGTCCACCCATTTATTTTCCTTTTTCTTTGCAGGTAATAGCACTTCTAGGGCTTGATATCTTCTTTCTAAGAAGTCTAACAATGATTTTAAGGTTGGCATCTTATTTGGTTCTGTGAGACCTTGCTCAAACAGGTTTCGGCTTTCTTGATCTAGTGATTTCGTCGTTAAATGCACTATGATAGGACCCCAAGAAGATGTATCGAAGCCCAGATTTTTTAAAGCTGACAAACCTTCCTTGATAGCATCCAACACTGATTTGATTGCAGATGCAGATGATTGGTTTGCATAGGATCTTAACATCTTGTCCATGTACATCGAGACGATTTTACGCTCGTTACCGTACCTCGATTTAAGAGTTTCCCATGCACAGTTGTAATTGGCACTTGAAATCGTTAAATGTTGAATTAATTGTAGTGGTTCCCCTTCCAAATGGGTTTTCAAATATTCCATTTTCTCTGTTGTACTTATGGAGTCTTTCCCATGAATTATTGTAGAAAATACATTATAGAAAGAACTCCACTCGAGATAATTTCCCCGAAATGTTGGTAACTTCAAGGGAGGTAGTTTTGCGCTAGATTCCATCCCAGTATTTAATTTATTTTCCTTGGCGAGAGCCGACGCCATCCGATGGAGACATTGATTTATGTCTCTTTTAATGTCCATGTATTTCGACTGTTTGACATATGCTGATTGCAGGTCTTCTTCCACCGCATTGGCCATAAACTCTTCATGAAGCTCATTCAGGTTCCGAAGTTGCTCTAACAAAATTTTCTGTTGATAATCGTATACTTCCTTAGAATATCCAGCGAAAGTTTCTTCGAACTCCTCCATGTTACCGAGTATAGCTTCAATTTTCACGTAAAGTTTTCTGAGTCTTTGCGATTGGAGGCTGATGTCCTTAGACGTAGTTGCTTTGGTCGATCCTATTTCTCCTACTTCATGAGGAACTATGCTTTCTAATAAACCTTTTAGTTTTTTATACATCTCCTCGACTCTGCCATATGTATTTCTCCCCATATATGGCGTGTCTGGTTTGACTGAGTCCTTTATTTTTTCATGGTTGTTTTGAAATTCGGCCCATAGTGCATTTATTCTCTCCAAACGCTCCTGTTTATAACTCGGAGTCTTTCTAGAAGCACTATCTTTTTTGAAGTTTATAGTTGCCTTCTCTAGCTCTTCTGCTAGCGTTTTTTGTCTCGCAATTATGACAAATAGATCTGTCTCATCCTCCATATTGAAATTGTCACCTTCACTTATCAGTTAATTTACCAATGTCAGTAGCCTTGGTAACGCTATAATATACCAATGTCAGTAGCCTTGGTAACGCTATAAATGTTTTGTAATATACCAATGTCAGTAGCCTTGGTAACGCTATAAATGTTTTGTAATATACCAATGTCAGTAGCCTTGGTAACGCTATAAATGTCGATGGTTGATTCACTTTCGAAGGACCAAATTGTTGAATGAAATAACCACACTGTGTTGTCACTGTCGAACCACTTGACTCTTTATTTTTGTACTCTAGCTTATATACTAAAATTATGCTTATTCTACACAGAAAAAATGATATTTTGGTGGGAACTCAAATTAATCGTAAATTGCTGCGTGTGTGACATTTGATGCTATTGTTTACTCGACAGGTAGACTGCGCGAATGTCACTTGAAGCCGTTGTTTATTTTGCAATTCATGGGAATGTCTCAAATTGTTGGTCACAACACAGAGTTTCTTTAAGCGTCTCACAAATACGGCAAAAATAGGTCAAAAACTAAGAAAATGACATTTTCTAGATTTTCTGACTACTATAAAAATTTTAAATGTCAATATCTTTGGAGTCCTCACACCTATCGATGCAGCGATACCACCATCTTTTAGGGCATCTCATAAGCTATTTAATGCAATACAGAGTTTCTTTAAGCGTCTCACAAATACGGCAAAAATAGGTCAAAACCTAAGAGAAAGACGTTTTCTGGAGTTTCGGACTACCATAAAAAACTTTAAATGTCAATATCTTTGGAGTCCTTACACCTATCGATGCAGCGATACCACCATCTTTTAGGGCATCTCATAAGCTCTTAAATGCAATACAGAGTTTCTTTAAGCGTCTCACAAATAAGGCAAAAATAGGTCAAAACCTAAGAGAAAGACATTTTCTGGAGTTTCTGACTACTATAAAAATTTTAAATGTCAACATCTTTGGAGTCCTCACACCTATCGATGCAGCGATACCACCATCTTTTAGGGCATCTCATAAGCTATTTAATGCAATACAGAGTTTCTTTAAGCGTCTCACAAATGCGGCAAAAATAGGTCAAAACCTAAGAGAAAGACGTTTTCTGGAGTTTCGGACTACCATAAAAAACTTTAAATGTCAATATCTTTGGAGTCCTTACACCTATCGATGCAGCGATACCACCATCTTTTAGGGCATCTCATAAGCTCTTAAATGCAATACAGAGTTTCTTTAAGCGTCTCACAAATACGGCAAAAATAGGTCAAAACCTAAGAAAATGACATTTTCTAGATTTTCTGACTACTATAAAAATTTTAAATGTCAACATCTTTGGAGTTCTTACACCTATCGATGCAGCGATACCACCATCTTTTGGGGCATCTCATAAGCTATTAAATGCAATACAGAGTTTCTTTAAGCGTCTCACAAATACGGCAAAAATAGGTCAAATCCTAAGAGAAAGACATTTTCTGGAGTTTCTGACTACTATAAAAAACTTTAAATGTCAATATCTTTGGAGTCCCTACACCTATCGATGCAGCGATACCACCATCTTTTAGGGCATCTCATAAGCTATTAAATGCAATACAGAGTTTCTTTAAGCGTCTCACAAATACGGCAAAAATAGGTCAAAACCTAAGAAAATTACATTTTCTAGATTTTCTGACTACTATAAAAATTTTAAATGTCAACATCTTTGGAGTCCTAACACCTATCGATGCAGCGATACCACCACCTTTTAGGGCATCTCATAAGCTATTAAATGCAATACAGAGTTTCTTTAAGCGTCTCACAAATACGGCAAAAATAGGTCAAATCCTAAGAGAAAGACATTTTCTGGAGTTTCTGACTACTATAAAAAACTTTAAATGTCAATATCTTTGGAGTCCCTACACCTATCGATGCAGCGATACCACCATCTTTTAGGGCATCTCATAAGCTATTAAATGCAATACAGAGTTTCTTTAAGCGTCTCACAAATACGGCAAAAATAGGTCAAAACCTAAGAGAAAGACATTTTCTAGATTTTCTGACTACTATAAAAAACTTTAAATGTCAATATCTTTTGAGTCCTTACACCTATCGATGCAGCGATACCACCATCTTTTAGGGCATCTCATAAGCTATTAAATGCAATACAGAGTTTTTTTAGGCGTCTCACAAATACGGCAAAAATAGGTCAAAACCTAAGAGAAAGACATTTTCTGGAGTTTCTGACTACTATAAAAAACTTTAAATGTCAATATCTTTTGAGTCCTTACACCTATCGATGCAGCGATACCACCATCTTTTAGGGCATCTCATAAGCTATTAAATGCAATACAGAGTTTTTTTAGGCGTCTCACAAATACGGCAAAAATAGGTCAAAACCTAAGAGAAAGACATTTTCTGGAGTTTCTGACTACTATAAAAAACTTTAAATGTCAATATCTTTTGAGTCCTTACACCTATCGATGCAGCGATACCACCATCTTTTAGGGCATCTCATAAGCTATTTAATGCAATACAGAGTTTCTTTAAGCGTCTCACAAATACGGCAAAAATAGGTCAAAACCTAAGAGAAAGACGTTTTCTGGAGTTTGTGACTACTATAAAAAACTTTAAATGTCAATATCTTTTGAGTCCTTACACCTATCGAAGCAGCGATACCACCATCTTTTAGGGCATCTCATAAGCTATTAAATGCAATACAGAGTTTCTTTAAGCGTCTCACAAATACGGCAAAAATAGGTCAAATCCTAAGAGAAAGACATTTTCTGGAGTTTCTGACTACTATAAAAAACTTTAAATGTCAATATCTTTGGAGTCCCTACACCTATCGATGCAGCGATACCACCATCTTTTAGGGCATCTCATAAGCTATTAAATGCAATACAGAGTTTCTTTAAGCGTCTCACAAATACGGCAAAAATAGGTCAAAACCTAAGAGAAAGACATTTTCTAGATTTTCTGACTACTATAAAAAACTTTAAATGTCAATATCTTTTGAGTCCTTACACCTATCGATGCAGCGATACCACCATCTTTTAGGGCATCTCATAAGCTATTAAATGCAATACAGAGTTTCTTTAAGCGTCTCACAAATACGGCAAAAATAGGTCAAAAACTAAGAAAATGACATTTTCTAGATTTTCTGACTACTATAAAAATTTTAAATGTCAATATCTTTGGAGTCCTCACACCTATCGATGCAGCGATACCACCATCTTTTAGGGCATCTCATAAGCTATTTAATGCAATACAGAGTTTCTTTAAGCGTCTCACAAATACGGCAAAAATAGGTCAAAACCTAAGAGAAAGACGTTTTCTGGAGTTTCGGACTACCATAAAAAACTTTAAATGTCAATATCTTTGGAGTCCTTACACCTATCGATGCAGCGATACCACCATCTTTTAGGGCATCTCATAAGCTCTTAAATGCAATACAGAGTTTCTTTAAGCGTCTCACAAATAAGGCAAAAATAGGTCAAAACCTAAGAGAAAGACATTTTCTGGAGTTTCTGACTACTATAAAAATTTTAAATGTCAACATCTTTGGAGTCCTCACACCTATCGATGCAGCGATACCACCATCTTTTAGGGCATCTCATAAGCTATTTAATGCAATACAGAGTTTCTTTAAGCGTCTCACAAATGCGGCAAAAATAGGTCAAAACCTAAGAGAAAGACGTTTTCTGGAGTTTCGGACTACCATAAAAAACTTTAAATGTCAATATCTTTGGAGTCCTTACACCTATCGATGCAGCGATACCACCATCTTTTAGGGCATCTCATAAGCTCTTAAATGCAATACAGAGTTTCTTTAAGCGTCTCACAAATACGGCAAAAATAGGTCAAAACCTAAGAAAATGACATTTTCTAGATTTTCTGACTACTATAAAAATTTTAAATGTCAACATCTTTGGAGTTCTTACACCTATCGATGCAGCGATACCACCATCTTTTAGGGCATCTCATAAGCTATTAAATGCAATACAGAGTTTCTTTAAGCGTCTCACAAATACGGCAAAAATAGGTCAAATCCTAAGAGAAAGACATTTTCTGGAGTTTCTGACTACTATAAAAAACTTTAAATGTCAATATCTTTGGAGTCCCTACACCTATCGATGCAGCGATACCACCATCTTTTAGGGCATCTCATAAGCTATTAAATGCAATACAGAGTTTCTTTAAGCGTCTCACAAATACGGCAAAAATAGGTCAAAACCTAAGAAAATGACATTTTCTAGATTTTCTGACTACTATAAAAATTTTAAATGTCAACATCTTTGGAGTCCTAACACCTATCGATGCAGCGATACCACCACCTTTTAGGGCATCTCATAAGCTATTAAATGCAATACAGAGTTTCTTTAAGCGTCTCACAAATACGGCAAAAATAGGTCAAATCCTAAGAGAAAGACATTTTCTGGAGTTTCTGACTACTATAAAAAACTTTAAATGTCAATATCTTTGGAGTCCCTACACCTATCGATGCAGCGATACCACCATCTTTTAGGGCATCTCATAAGCTATTAAATGCAATACAGAGTTTCTTTAAGCGTCTCACAAATACGGCAAAAATAGGTCAAAACCTAAGAGAAAGACATTTTCTAGATTTTCTGACTACTATAAAAAACTTTAAATGTCAATATCTTTTGAGTCCTTACACCTATCGATGCAGCGATACCACCATCTTTTAGGGCATCTCATAAGCTATTAAATGCAATACAGAGTTTTTTTAGGCGTCTCACAAATACGGCAAAAATAGGTCAAAACCTAAGAGAAAGACATTTTCTGGAGTTTCTGACTACTATAAAAAACTTTAAATGTCAATATCTTTTGAGTCCTTACACCTATCGATGCAGCGATACCACCATCTTTTAGGGCATCTCATAAGCTATTTAATGCAATACAGAGTTTCTTTAAGCGTCTCACAAATACGGCAAAAATAGGTCAAAACCTAAGAGAAAGACGTTTTCTGGAGTTTGTGACTACTATAAAAAACTTTAAATGTCAATATCTTTTGAGTCCTTACACCTATCGATGCAGCGATACCACCATCTTTTAGGGCATCTCATAAGCTATTAAATGCAATACAGAGTTTCTTTAAGCGTCTCACAAATACGGCAAAAATAGGTCAAATCCTAAGAGAAAGACATTTTCTGGAGTTTCTGACTACTATAAAAAACTTTAAATGTCAATATCTTTGGAGTCCCTACACCTATCGATGCAGCGATACCACCATCTTTTAGGGCATCTCATAAGCTATTAAATGCAATACAGAGTTTCTTTAAGCGTCTCACAAATACGGCAAAAATAGGTCAAAACCTAAGAGAAAGACATTTTCTAGATTTTCTGACTACTATAAAAAACTTTAAATGTCAATATCTTTTGAGTCCTTACACCTATCGATGCAGCGATACCACCATCTTTTAGGGCATCTCATAAGCTATTAAATGCAATACAGAGTTTCTTTAGGCGTCTCACAAATACGGCAAAAATAGGTCAAAACCTAAGAGAAAGACATTTTCTGGAGTTTCTGACTACTATAAAAAACTTTAAATGTCAATATCTTTTGAGTCCTTACACCTATCGATGCAGCGATACCACCATCTTTTAGGGCATCTCATAAGCTATTTAATGCAATACAGAGTTTCTTTAAGCGTCTCACAAATACGGCAAAAATAGGTCAAAACCTAAGAGAAAGACGTTTTCTGGAGTTTGTGACTACTATAAAAAACTTTAAATGTCAATATCTTTTGAGTCCTTACACCTATCGATGCAGCGATACCACCATCTTTTAGGGCATCTCATAAGCTATTAAATGCAATACAGAGTTTCTTTAAGCGTCTCACAAATACGGCAAAAATAGGTCAAATCCTAAGAGAAAGACATTTTCTGGAGTTTCTGACTACTATAAAAAACTTTAAATGTCAATATCTTTGGAGTCCCTACACCTATCGATGCAGCGATACCACCATCTTTTAGGGCATCTCATAAGCTATTAAATGCAATACAGAGTTTCTTTAAGCGTCTCACAAATACGGCAAAAATAGGTCAAAACCTAAGAAAATGACATTTTCTAGATTTTCTGACTACTATAAAAATTTTAAATGTCAACATCTTTGGAGTCCTCACACCTATCGATGCAGCGATACCACCATCTTTTAGGGCATCTCATAAGCTATTAAATGCAATACAGAGTTTCTTTAAGCGTCTCACAAATACGGCAAAAATAGGTCAAAACCTAAGAGAAAGACGTTTTCTGGAGTTTCTGACTACTATAAAAAACTTTAAATGTCAATATCTTTTGAGTCCTTACACCTATCGATGCAGCGATACCACCACCTCTTAGAGCATCTCATAAGCTATTAAATGCAATACAGAGTTTCTTTAAGCGTCTCACAAATACGGCAAAAATAGGTCAAATCCTAAGAGAAAGACATTTTCTGGAGTTTCTGACAACTATAAAAAACTTTAAATGTCAATATCTTTGGAGTCCCTACACCTATCGATGCAGCGATACCACCATATTTTAGGGCATCTGATAAGCTATTAAATGCAATACAGAGTTTCTTTAAGCGTCTCACAAATACGGCAAAAATAGGTCAAAACCTAAGAAAATGACATTTTCTAGATTTTCTGACTACTATAAAAATTTTAAATGTCAACATCTTTGGAGTCCTCACACCTATCGATGCAGCGATACCACCATCTTTTAGGGCATCTCATAAGCTATTTAATGCGATACAGAGTTTCTTTAAGCGTCTTCTCACAAATACGGCAAAAATAGGTCAAAACCTAAGAGAAAGACATTTTCTGGAGTTTCTGACTACTATACAAAACTTTAAATGTCAATATCTTTTGAGTCCTTACACCTATCGATGCAGCGATACCACCATCTTTTAGGGCATCTCATAAGCTATTAAATGCAATACAGAGTTTCTTTAAGCGTCTCACAAATACGGCAAAAATAGGTCAAAACCTAAGAGAAAGACATTTTCTGGAGTTTCTGACTACTATACAAAATTTTAAATGTCAATATCTTTTGAGTCCTTACACCTATCGATGCAGCGATACCACCATCTTTTAGGGCATCTCATAAGCTATTAAATGCAATACAGAGTTTCTTTAAGCGTCTCACAAATACGGCAAAAATAGGTCAAAACCTAAGAGAAAGACATTTTCTAGATTTTCTGACTACTATAAAAAACTTTAAATGTCAATATCTTTTGAGTCCTTACACCTATCGGTGCAGCGATACCACCGTCTTTTAGGGCATCTCATAAGCTATTAAATGCAATACAGAGTTTCTTTAGGCGTCTCACAAATACGGCAAAAATAGGTCAAAACCTAAGAGAAAGACATTTTCTGGAGTTTCTGACTACTATAAAAAGCTTTAAATGTCAATATCTTTTGAGTCCTTACACCTATCGATGCAGCGATACCACCATCTTTTAGGGCATCTCATAAGCTATTTAATGCAATACAGAGTTTCTTTAAGCGTCTCACAAATACGGCAAAAATAGGTCAAAACCTAAGAGAAAGACGTTTTCTGGAGTTTCTGACTACTATAAAAAAATTTAAATGTCAATATCTTTTGAGTCCTTACACCTATCGATGCAGCGATACCACCATCTTTTAGGGCATCTCATAAGCTATTAAATGCAATACAGAGTTTCTTTAAGCGTCTCACAAATACGGCAAAAATAGGTCAAATCCTAAGAGAAAGACATTTTCTGGAGTTTCTGACTACTATAAAAAACTTTAAATGTCAATATCTTTGGAGTCCCTACACCTATCGATGCAGCGATACCACCATCTTTTAGGGCATCTCATAAGCTATTAAATGCAATACAGAGTTTCTTTAAGCGTCTCACAAATACGGCAAAAATAGGTCAAAACCTAAGAGAAAGACATTTTCTGGAGTTTCTGACTACTATACAAAACTTTAAATGTCAATATCTTTTGAGTCCTTACACCTATCGATGCAGCGATACCACCATCTTTTAGGGCATCTCATAAGCTATTAAATGCAATACAGAGTTTCTTTAAGCGTCTCACAAATACGGCAAAAATAGGTCAAAACCTAAGAGAAAGACATTTTCTAGATTTTCTGACTACTATAAAAAACTTTAAATGTCAATATCTTTTGAGTCCTTACACCTATCGGTGCAGCGATACCACCGTCTTTTAGGGCATCTCATAAGCTATTAAATGCAATACAGAGTTTCTTTAGGCGTCTCACAAATACGGCAAAAATAGGTCAAAACCTAAGAGAAAGACATTTTCTGGAGTTTCTGACTACTATAAAAAGCTTTAAATGTCAATATCTTTTGAGTCCTTACACCTATCGATGCAGCGATACCACCATCTTTTAGGGCATCTCATAAGCTATTTAATGCAATACAGAGTTTCTTTAAGCGTCTCACAAATACGGCAAAAATAGGTCAAAACCTAAGAGAAAGACGTTTTCTGGAGTTTCTGACTACTATAAAAAAATTTAAATGTCAATATCTTTTGAGTCCTTACACCTATCGATGCAGCGATACCACCATCTTTTAGGGCATCTCATAAGCTATTAAATGCAATACAGAGTTTCTTTAAGCGTCTCACAAATACGGCAAAAATAGGTCAAATCCTAAGAGAAAGACATTTTCTGGAGTTTCTGACTACTATAAAAAACTTTAAATGTCAATATCTTTGGAGTCCCTACACCTATCGATGCAGCGATACCACCATCTTTTAGGGCATCTCATAAGCTATTAAATGCAATACAGAGTTTCTTTAAGCGTCTCACAAATACGGCAAAAATAGGTCAAAACCTAAGAAAATGACATTTTCTAGATTTTCTGACTACTATAAAAATTTTAAATGTCAACATCTTTGGAGTCCTCACACCTATCGATGCAGCGATACCACCATCTTTTAGGGCATCTCATAAGCTATTTAATGCAATACAGAGTAATGCAATAAGCGTCTCACAAATACGGCAAAAATAGGTCAAAACCTAAGAGAAAGACGTTTTCTGGAGTTTCTGACTACTATAAAAAACTTTAAATGTCAATATCTTTTGAGTCCTTACACCTATCGATGCAGCGATACCACCATCTTTTAGAACATCTCATAAGCTATTAAATGCAATACAGAGTTTCTTTAAGCGTCTCACAAATACGGCAAAAATAGGTCAAAACCTAAGAGAAAGACATTTTCTGGAGTTTCTGACTACTATACAAAACTTTAAATGTCAATATCTTTTGAGTCCTTACACCTATCGATGCAGCGATACCACCATCTTTTAGGGCATCTCATAAGCTATTAAATGCAATACAGAGTTTCTTTAAGCGTCTCACAAATACGGCAAAAATAGGTCAAAACCTAAGAAAATTACATTTTCTAGATTTTCTGACTACTATAAAAATTTTAAATGTCAATATCTTTGGAGTCCTCACACCTATCGATGCAGCGATACCACCATCTTTTAGGGCATCTCATAAGCTATTTAATGCAATACAGAGTTTCTTTAAGCGTCTCACAAATACGGCAAAAATAGGTCAAAACCTAAGAGAAAGACGTTTTCTGGAGTTTCGGACTACCATAAAAAACTTTAAATGTCAATATCTTTGGAGTCCCTACACCTATCGATGCAGCGATACCACCATCTTTTAGGGCATCTCATAAGCTCTTAAATGCAATACAGAGTTTCTTTAAGCGTCTCACAAATAAGGCAAAAATAGGTCAAAACCTAAGAGAAAGACATTTTCTGGAGTTTCTGACTACTATACAAAACTTTAAATGTCAATATCTTTTGAGTCCTTACACCTATCGATGCAGCGATACCACCATATTTTAGGGCATCTCATAAGCTATTTAATGCAATACAGAGTTTCTTTAAGCGTCTCACAAATACGGCAAAAATAGGTCAAATCCTAAGAGAAAGACATTTTCTGGAGTTTCTGACTACTATAAAAAACTTTAAATGTCAATATCTTTGGAGTCCCTACACCTATCGATGCAGCGATACCACCATCTTTTAGGGCATCTCATAAGCTATTAAATGCAATACAGAGTTTCTTTAAGCGTCTCACAAATACGGCAAAAATAGGTCAAAACCTAAGGGAAAGACATTTTCTAGATTTTCTGACTACTATAAAAAACTTTAAATGTCAATATCTTTTGAGTCCTTACACCTATCGATGCAGCGATACCACCATCTTTTAGGGCATCTCATAAGCTATTTAATGCAATACAGAGTTTCTTTAAGCGTCTCACAAATACGGCAAAAATAGGTCAAAACCTAAGAGAAAGACATTTTCTGGAGTTTCTGACTACTATAAAAAATTTTAAATGTCAATATCTTTGGAGTCCCTACACCTATCGATGCAGCGATACCACCATCTTTTAGGGCATCTCATAACCTATTAAATGCAATACAGAGTTTCTTTAAGCGTCTCACAAATACGGCAAAAATAGGTCAAAACCTAAGAGAAAGACATTTTCTAGATATTCTGACTACTATAAAAAAATTTAAATGTCAATATCTTTTGAGTCCTTACACCTATCGATGCAGCGATACCACCATCTTTTAGGGCATCTCATAAGCTATTTAATGCAATACAGAGTTTCTTTAAGCGTCTCACAAATACGGCAAAAATAGGTCAAAACCTAAGAGAAAGACATTTTCTAGATTTTCTGACTACTATAAAAAACTTTAAATGTCAATATCTTTTGAGTCCTTACACCTATCGATACAGCGATACCACCATCTTTTAGGGCATCTCATAAGCTATTTAATGCAATACAGAGTTTCTTTAAGCGTCTCACAAATACGGCAAAAATAGGTCAAATCCTAAGAGAAAGACATTTTCTGGAGTTTCTGACTACTATAAAAAATTTTAAATGTCAATATCTTTGGAGTCCCTACACCTATCGATGCAGCGATACCACCATCTTTTAGGGCATCTCATAAGCTATTAAATGCAATACAGAGTTTCTTTAAGCGTCTCACAAATACGGCAAAAATAGGTCAAAACCTAAGAAAATGACATTTTCTAGATTTTCTGACTACTATAAAAATTTTAAATGTCAATATCTTTGGAGTCCTTACACCTATCGATGCAGCTATACCACCATCTTTTAGGGCATCTCAGAAGCTATTTAATGCAATACAGAGTTTCTTTAAGCGTCTCACAAATACGGCAAAAATAGGTCAAAACCTAAGAGAAAGACGTTTTCTGGAGTTTCTGACTACTATAAAAAACTTTAAATGTCAATATCTTTGGAGTCCCTACACCTATCGATGCAGCGATACCACCATCTTTTAGGGCATCTCACAAGCTATTTAATGCAATACAGAGTTTCTTTAAGCGTCTCACAAATACGGCAAAAATAGGTCAAAACCTAAGAGAAAGACGTTTTCTGGAGTTTCTGACTACTATACAAAACTTTAAATGTCAATATCTTTGGAGTCCCTACACCTATCGATGCAGCGATACCACCATCTTTTAGGGCATCTCATAACCTATTAAATGCAATACAGAGTTTCTTTAAGCGTCTCACAAATACGGCAAAAATAGGTCAAAACCTAAGAGAAAGACATTTTCTAGATATTCTGACTACTATAAAAAAATTTAAATGTCAATATCTTTTGAGTCCTTACACCTATCGATGCAGCGATACCACCATCTTTTAGGGCATCTCATAAGCTATTTAATGCAATACAGAGTTTCTTTAAGCGTCTCACAAATACGGCAAAAATAGGTCAAAACCTAAGAGAAAGACATTTTCTAGATTTTCTGACTACTATAAAAAACTTTAAATGTCAATATCTTTTGAGTCCTTACACCTATCGATGCAGCGATACCACCATCTTTTAGGGCATCTCATAAGCTATTTAATGCAATACAGAGTTTCTTTAAGCGTCTCACAAATACGGCAAAAATAGGTCAAATCCTAAGAGAAAGACATTTTCTGGAGTTTCTGACTACTATAAAAAATTTTAAATGTCAATATCTTTGGAGTCCCTACACCTATCGATGCAGCGATACCACCATCTTTTAGGGCATCTCATAAGCTATTAAATGCAATACAGAGTTTCTTTAAGCGTCTCACAAATACGGCAAAAATAGGTCAAAACCTAAGAAAATGACATTTTCTAGATTTTCTGACTACTATAAAAATTTTAAATGTCAATATCTTTGGAGTCCTTACACCTATCGATGCAGCTATACCACCATCTTTTAGGGCATCTCAGAAGCTATTTAATGCAATACAGAGTTTCTTTAAGCGTCTCACAAATACGGCAAAAATAGGTCAAAACCTAAGAGAAAGACGTTTTCTGGAGTTTCTGACTACTATAAAAAACTTTAAATGTCAATATCTTTGGAGTCCCTACACCTATCGATGCAGCGATACCACCATCTTTTAGGGCATCTCACAAGCTATTTAATGCAATACAGAGTTTCTTTAAGCGTCTCACAAATACGGCAAAAATAGGTCAAAACCTAAGAGAAAGACGTTTTCTGGAGTTTCTGACTACTATACAAAACTTTAAATGTCAATATTTTTGAGTCCTTACACCTATCAATGCAGCGATACCACCATCTTTTAGGGCATCTCATAAGCTATTTAATGCAATACAGAGTTTCTTTAAGCGTCTCACAAATACGGCAAAAATAGGTCAAAACCTAAGAGAAAGACGTTTTCTGGAGTTTCTGACTACCATAAAAAAACTTTAAATGTCAATATCTTTGGAGTCCTTACACCTATCGATGCAGCGATACCACCATCTTTTAGGGCATCTCATAAGCTCTTAAATGCAATACAGAGTTTCTTTAAGCGTCTCACAAATACGGCAAAAATAGGTCAAAACCTAAGAGAAAGACATTTTCTGGAGTTTCTGACTACTATACAAAACTTTAAATGTCAATATCTTTTGAGTCCTTACACCTATCGATGCAGCGATACCACCATCTTTTAGGGCATCTCATAAGCTATTTAATGCAATACAGAGTTTCTTTAAGCGTCTCACAAATACGGCAAAAATAGGTCAAATCCTAAGAGAAAGACATTTTCTGGAGTTTCTGACTACTATAAAAAACTTTAAATGTCAATATCTTTGGAGTCCCTACACCTATCGATGCAGCGATACCACCATCTTTTAGGGCATCTCATAAGCTATTTAATGCAATACAGAGTTTCTTTAAGCGTCTCACAAATACGGCAAAAATAGGTCAAAACCTAAGAGAAAGACGTTTTCTGGAGTTTCTGACTACTATAAAAAACTTTAAATGTCAATATCTTTGGAGTCCCTACACCTATCGATGCAGCGATACCACCATCTTTTAGGGCATCTCACAAGCTATTTAATGCAATACAGAGTTTCTTTAAGCGTCTCACAAATACGGCAAAAATAGGTCAAAACCTAAGAGAAAGACGTTTTCTGGAGTTTCTGACTACTATACAAAACTTTAAATGTCAATATTTTTGAGTCCTTACACCTATCAATGCAGCGATACCACCATCTTTTAGGGCATCTCATAAGCTATTTAATGCAATACAGAGTTTCTTTAAGCGTCTCACAAATACGGCAAAAATAGGTCAAAACCTAAGAGAAAGACGTTTTCTGGAGTTTCTGACTACCATAAAAAACTTTAAATGTCAATATCTTTGGAGTCCTTACACCTATCGATGCAGCGATACCACCATCTTTTAGGGCATCTCATAAGCTCTTAAATGCAATACAGAGTTTCTTTAAGCGTCTCACAGATACGGCAAAAATAGGTCAAAACCTAAGAGAAAGACATTTTCTGGAGTTTCTGACTACTATAAAAAACTTTAAATGTCAATATCTTTTGAGTCCTTACACCTATCGATGCAGCTATACCACCATCTTTTAGGGCATCTCAGAAGCTATTTAATGCAATACAGAGTTTCTTTAAGCGTCTCACAAATCCGGCAAAAATAGGTCAAAACCTAAGAGAAAGACGTTTTCTGGAGTTTCTGACTACTATACAAAACTTTAAATGTCAATATCTTTTGAGTCCTTACACCTATCGATGCAGCGATACCACCATCTTTTAGGGCATCTCATAAGCTATTAAATGCAATACAGAGTTTCTTTAAGCGTCTCACAAATACGGCAAAAATAGGTCAAAACCTAAGGGAAAGACATTTTCTAGATTTTCTGACTACTATAAAAAACTTTAAATGTCAATATCTTTTGAGTCCTTACACCTATCGATGCAGCGATACCACCATCTTTTAGGGCATCTCATAAGCTATTTAACGCAATACAGAGTTTCTTTAAGCGTCTCACAAATACGGCAAAAATAGGTCAAAACCTAAGAGAAAGACATTTTCTGGAGTTTCTGACTACTATAAAAAATTTTAAATGTCAATATCTTTGGAGTCCCTACACCTATCGATGCAGCGATACCACCATCTTTTAGGGCATCTCATAACCTATTAAATGCAATACAGAGTTTCTTTAAGCGTCTCACAAATACGGCAAAAATAGGTCAAAACCTAAGAGAAAGACATTTTCTAGATATTCTGACTACTATAAAAAAATTTAAATGTCAATATCTTTTGAGTCCTTACACCTATCGATGCAGCGATACCACCATCTTTTAGGGCATCTCATAAGCTATTTAATGCAATACAGAGTTTCTTTAAGCGTCTCACAAATACGGCAAAAATAGGTCAAAACCTAAGAGAAAGACATTTTCTAGATTTTCTGACTACTATAAAAAACTTTAAATGTCAATATCTTTTGAGTCCTTACACCTATCGATACAGCGATACCACCATCTTTTAGGGCATCTCATAAGCTATTTAATGCAATACAGAGTTTCTTTAAGCGTCTCACAAATACGGCAAAAATAGGTCAAATCCTAAGAGAAAGACATTTTCTGGAGTTTTTGACTACTATAAAAAATTTTAAATGTCAATATCTTTGGAGTCCCTACACCTATCGATGCAGCGATACCACCATCTTTTAGGGCATCTCATAAGCTATTAAATGCAATACAGAGTTTCTTTAAGCGTCTCACAAATACGGCAAAAATAGGTCAAAACCTAAGAAAATGACATTTTCTAGATTTTCTGACTACTATAAAAATTTTAAATGTCAATATCTTTGGAGTCCTTACACCTATCGATGCAGCTATACCACCATCTTTTAGGGCATCTCAGAAGCTATTTAATGCAATACAGAGTTTCTTTAAGCGTCTCACAAATACGGCAAAAATAGGTCAAAACCTAAGAGAAAGACGTTTTCTGGAGTTTCTGACTACTATAAAAAACTTTAAATGTCAATATCTTTGGAGTCCCTACACCTATCGATGCAGCGATACCACCATCTTTTAGGGCATCTCACAAGCTATTTAATGCAATACAGAGTTTCTTTAAGCGTCTCACAAATACGGCAAAAATAGGTCAAAACCTAAGAGAAAGACGTTTTCTGGAGTTTCTGACTACTATACAAAACTTTAAATGTCAATATCTTTGGAGTCCCTACACCTATCGATGCAGCGATACCACCATCTTTTAGGGCATCTCATAACCTATTAAATGCAATACAGAGTTTCTTTAAGCGTCTCACAAATACGGCAAAAATAGGTCAAAACCTAAGAGAAAGACATTTTCTAGATATTCTGACTACTATAAAAAAATTTAAATGTCAATATCTTTTGAGTCCTTACACCTATCGATGCAGCGATACCACCATCTTTTAGGGCATCTCATAAGCTATTTAATGCAATACAGAGTTTCTTTAAGCGTCTCACAAATACGGCAAAAATAGGTCAAAACCTAAGAGAAAGACATTTTCTAGATTTTCTGACTACTATAAAAAACTTTAAATGTCAATATCTTTTGAGTCCTTACACCTATCGATGCAGCGATACCACCATCTTTTAGGGCATCTCATAAGCTATTTAATGCAATACAGAGTTTCTTTAAGCGTCTCACAAATACGGCAAAAATAGGTCAAATCCTAAGAGAAAGACATTTTCTGGAGTTTCTGACTACTATAAAAAATTTTAAATGTCAATATCTTTGGAGTCCCTACACCTATCGATGCAGCGATACCACCATCTTTTAGGGCATCTCATAAGCTATTAAATGCAATACAGAGTTTCTTTAAGCGTCTCACAAATACGGCAAAAATAGGTCAAAACCTAAGAAAATGACATTTTCTAGATTTTCTGACTACTATAAAAATTTTAAATGTCAATATCTTTGGAGTCCTTACACCTATCGATGCAGCTATACCACCATCTTTTAGGGCATCTCAGAAGCTATTTAATGCAATACAGAGTTTCTTTAAGCGTCTCACAAATACGGCAAAAATAGGTCAAAACCTAAGAGAAAGACGTTTTCTGGAGTTTCTGACTACTATACAAAACTTTAAATGTCAATATTTTTGAGTCCTTACACCTATCAATGCAGCGATACCACCATCTTTTAGGGCATCTCATAAGCTATTTAATGCAATACAGAGTTTCTTTAAGCGTCTCACAAATACGGCAAAAATAGGTCAAAACCTAAGAGAAAGACGTTTTCTGGAGTTTCTGACTACCATAAAAAACTTTAAATGTCAATATCTTTGGAGTCCTTACACCTATCGATGCAGCGATACCACCATCTTTTAGGGCATCTCATAAGCTCTTAAATGCAATACAGAGTTTCTTTAAGCGTCTCACAAATACGGCAAAAATAGGTCAAAACCTAAGAGAAAGACATTTTCTGGAGTTTCTGACTACTATACAAAACTTTAAATGTCAATATCTTTTGAGTCCTTACACCTATCGATGCAGCGATACCACCATCTTTTAGGGCATCTCATAAGCTATTTAATGCAATACAGAGTTTCTTTAAGCGTCTCACAAATACGGCAAAAATAGGTCAAAACCTAAGAGAAAGACATTTTCTAGATTTTCTGACTACTATAAAAAACTTTAAATGTCAATATCTTTTGAGTCCTTACACCTATCGATGCAGCGATACCACCATCTTTTAGGGCATCTCATAAGCTATTTAATGCAATACAGAGTTTCTTTAAGCGTCTCACAAATACGGCAAAAATAGGTCAAATCCTAAGAGAAAGACATTTTCTGGAGTTTCTGACTACTATAAAAAATTTTAAATGTCAATATCTTTGGAGTCCCTACACCTATCGATGCAGCGATACCACCATCTTTTAGGGCATCTCAGAAGCTATTTAATGCAATACAGAGTTTCTTTAAGCGTCTCACAAATACGGCAAAAATAGGTCAAAACCTAAGAGAAAGACGTTTTCTGGAGTTTCTGACTACTATACAAAACTTTAAATGTCAATATTTTTGAGTCCTTACACCTATCAATGCAGCGATACCACCATCTTTTAGGGCATCTCATAAGCTATTTAATGCAATACAGAGTTTCTTTAAGCGTCTCACAAATACGGCAAAAATAGGTCAAAACCTAAGAGAAAGACGTTTTCTGGAGTTTCTGACTACCATAAAAAACTTTAAATGTCAATATCTTTGGAGTCCTTACACCTATCGATGCAGCGATACCACCATCTTTTAGGGCATCTCATAAGCTCTTAAATGCAATACAGAGTTTCTTTAAGCGTCTCACAAATACGGCAAAAATAGGTCAAAACCTAAGAGAAAGACATTTTCTGGAGTTTCTGACTACTATACAAAACTTTAAATGTCAATATCTTTGGAGTCCCTACACCTATCGATGCAGCGATACCACCATCTTTTAGGGCATCTCATAACCTATTAAATGCAATACAGAGTTTCTTTAAGCGTCTCACAAATACGGCAAAAATAGGTCAAAACCTAAGAGAAAGACATTTTCTAGATATTCTGACTACTATAAAAAAATTTAAATGTCAATATCTTTTGAGTCCTTACACCTATCGATGCAGCGATACCACCATCTTTTAGGGCATCTCATAAGCTATTTAATGCAATACAGAGTTTCTTTAAGCGTCTCACAAATACGGCAAAAATAGGTCAAAACCTAAGAGAAAGACATTTTCTAGATTTTCTGACTACTATAAAAAACTTTAAATGTCAATATCTTTTGAGTCCTTACACCTATCGATGCAGCGATACCACCATCTTTTAGGGCATCTCATAAGCTATTTAATGCAATACAGAGTTTCTTTAAGCGTCTCACAAATACGGCAAAAATAGGTCAAATCCTAAGAGAAAGACATTTTCTGGAGTTTCTGACTACTATAAAAAATTTTAAATGTCAATATCTTTGGAGTCCCTACACCTATCGATGCAGCGATACCACCATCTTTTAGGGCATCTCATAAGCTATTAAATGCAATACAGAGTTTCTTTAAGCGTCTCACAAATACGGCAAAAATAGGTCAAAACCTAAGAAAATGACATTTTCTAGATTTTCTGACTACTATAAAAATTTTAAATGTCAATATCTTTGGAGTCCTTACACCTATCGATGCAGCTATACCACCATCTTTTAGGGCATCTCAGAAGCTATTTAATGCAATACAGAGTTTCTTTAAGCGTCTCACAAATACGGCAAAAATAGGTCAAAACCTAAGAGAAAGACGTTTTCTGGAGTTTCTGACTACTATACAAAACTTTAAATGTCAATATTTTTGAGTCCTTACACCTATCAATGCAGCGATACCACCATCTTTTAGGGCATCTCATAAGCTATTTAATGCAATACAGAGTTTCTTTAAGCGTCTCACAAATACGGCAAAAATAGGTCAAAACCTAAGAGAAAGACGTTTTCTGGAGTTTCTGACTACCATAAAAAACTTTAAATGTCAATATCTTTGGAGTCCTTACACCTATCGATGCAGCGATACCACCATCTTTTAGGGCATCTCATAAGCTCTTAAATGCAATACAGAGTTTCTTTAAGCGTCTCACAAATACGGCAAAAATAGGTCAAAACCTAAGAGAAAGACATTTTCTGGAGTTTCTGACTACTATACAAAACTTTAAATGTCAATATCTTTTGAGTCCTTACACCTATCGATGCAGCGATACCACCATCTTTTAGGGCATCTCATAAGCTATTTAATGCAATACAGAGTTTCTTTAAGCGTCTCACAAATACGGCAAAAATAGGTCAAATCCTAAGAGAAAGACATTTTCTGGAGTTTCTGACTACTATAAAAAACTTTAAATGTCAATATCTTTGGAGTCCCTACACCTATCGATGCAGCGATACCACCATCTTTTAGGGCATCTCATAAGCTATTTAATGCAATACAGAGTTTCTTTAAGCGTCTCACAAATACGGCAAAAATAGGTCAAAACCTAAGAGAAAGACGTTTTCTGGAGTTTCTGACTACTATAAAAAACTTTAAATGTCAATATCTTTGGAGTCCCTACACCTATCGATGCAGCGATACCACCATCTTTTAGGGCATCTCACAAGCTATTTAATGCAATACAGAGTTTCTTTAAGCGTCTCACAAATACGGCAAAAATAGGTCAAAACCTAAGAGAAAGACGTTTTCTGGAGTTTCTGACTACTATACAAAACTTTAAATGTCAATATTTTTGAGTCCTTACACCTATCAATGCAGCGATACCACCATCTTTTAGGGCATCTCATAAGCTATTTAATGCAATACAGAGTTTCTTTAAGCGTCTCACAAATACGGCAAAAATAGGTCAAAACCTAAGAGAAAGACGTTTTCTGGAGTTTCTGACTACCATAAAAAACTTTAAATGTCAATATCTTTGGAGTCCTTACACCTATCGATGCAGCGATACCACCATCTTTTAGGGCATCTCATAAGCTCTTAAATGCAATACAGAGTTTCTTTAAGCGTCTCACAGATACGGCAAAAATAGGTCAAAACCTAAGAGAAAGACATTTTCTGGAGTTTCTGACTACTATAAAAAACTTTAAATGTCAATATCTTTTGAGTCCTTACACCTATCGATGCAGCTATACCACCATCTTTTAGGGCATCTCAGAAGCTATTTAATGCAATACAGAGTTTCTTTAAGCGTCTCACAAATACGGCAAAAATAGGTCAAAACCTAAGAGAAAGACGTTTTCTGGAGTTTCTGACTACTATAAAAAACTTTAAATGTCAATATCTTTGGAGTCCCTACACCTATCGATGCAGCGATACCACCATCTTTTAGGGCATCTCAGAAGCTATTTAATGCAATACAGAGTTTCTTTAAGCGTCTCACAAATCCGGCAAAAATAGGTCAAAACCTAAGAGAAAGACGTTTTCTGGAGTTTCTGACTACTATACAAAACTTTAAATGTCAATATCTTTTGAGTCCTTACACCTATCGATGCAGCGATACCACCATCTTTTAGGGCATCTCATAAGCTATTAAATGCAATACAGAGTTTCTTCAAGCGTCTCACAAATACGGCAAAAATAGGTCAAATCCTAAGAGAAAGACATTTTCTGGAGTTTCTGACTACTATAAAAAATTTTAAATGTCAATATCTTTGGAGTCCCTACACCTATCGATGCAGCGATACCACCATCTTTTAGGGCATCTCATAAGCTATTAAATGCAATACAGAGTTTCTTTAAGCGTCTCACAAATACGGCAAAAATAGGTCAAAACCTAAGAAAATGACATTTTCTAGATTTTCTGACTACTATAAAAATTTTAAATGTCAATATCTTTGGAGTCCTCACACCTATCGATGCAGCGATACCACCATCTTTTAGGGCATCTCATAAGCTATTTAATGCAATACAGAGTTTCTTTAAGCGTCTCACAAATACGGCAAAATAGGTCAAAACCTAAGAGAAAGACGTTTTCTGGAGTTTCTGACTACTATAAAAATTTTAAATGTCAATATCTTTGGAGTCCTCACACCTATCGATGCAGCGATACCACCATCTTTTAGGGCATCTCATAAGCTATTTAATGCAATACAGAGTTTCTTTAAGCGTCTCACAAATACGGCAAAAATAGGTCAAAACGTTTTCTGGAGTTTCTGACTACTATAAAAAAATTTAAATGTCAATATCTTTGGAGTCCCTACACCTATCGATGCAGCGATACCACCATCTTTTAGGGCATCTCATAAGCTATTTAATGCAATACAGAGTTTCTTTAAGCGTCTCACAAATACGGCAAAATAGGTCAAAACCTAAGAGAAAGACGTTTTCTGGAGTTTCTGACTACTATAAAAAACTTTAAATGTCAATATCTTTGGAGTCCCTACACCTATCGATGCAGCGATACCACCATCTTTTAGGGCATCTCACAAGCTATTTAATGCAATACAGAGTTTCTTTAAGCGTCTCACAAATACGGCAAAAATAGGTCAAAACCTAAGAGAAAGACGTTTTCTGGAGTTTCTGACTACTATACAAAACTATAAATGTCAATATTTTTGAGTCCTTACACCTATCAATGCAGCGATACCACCATCTTTTAGGGCATCTCATAAGCTATTTAATGCAATACAGAGTTTCTTTAAGCGTCTCACAAATACGGCAAAAATAGGTCAAAACCTAAGAGAAAGACATTTTCTAGATTTTCTGACTACTATAAAAAACTTTAAATGTCAATATCTTTTGAGTCCTTACACCTATCGATACAGCGATACCACCATCTTTTAGGGCATCTCATAAGCTATTTAATGCAATACAGAGTTTCTTTAAGCGTCTCACAAATACGGCAAAAATAGGTCAAATCCTAAGAGAAAGACATTTTCTGGAGTTTCTGACTACTATAAAAAATTTTAAATGTCAATATCTTTGGAGTCCCTACACCTATCGATGCAGCGATACCACCATCTTTTAGGGCATCTCATAAGCTATTAAATGCAATACAGAGTTTCTTTAAGCGTCTCACAAATACGGCAAAAATAGGTCAAAACCTAAGAAAATGACATTTTCTAGATTTTCTGACTACTATAAAAATTTTAAATGTCAATATCTTTGGAGTCCTTACACCTATCGATGCAGCTATACCACCATCTTTTAGGGCATCTCAGAAGCTATTTAATGCAATACAGAGTTTCTTTAAGCGTCTCACAAATACGGCAAAAATAGGTCAAAACCTAAGAGAAAGACGTTTTCTGGAGTTTCTGACTACTATAAAAAACTTTAAATGTCAATATCTTTGGAGTCCCTACACCTATCGATGCAGCGATACCACCATCTTTTAGGGCATCTCACAAGCTATTTAATGCAATACAGAGTTTCTTTAAGCGTCTCACAAATACGGCAAAAATAGGTCAAAACCTAAGAGAAAGACGTTTTCTGGAGTTTCTGACTACTATACAAAACTTTAAATGTCAATATTTTTGAGTCCTTACACCTATCAATGCAGCGATACCACCATCTTTTAGGGCATCTCATAAGCTATTTAATGCAATACAGAGTTTCTTTAAGCGTCTCACAAATACGGCAAAAATAGGTCAAAACCTAAGAGAAAGACGCTTTCTGGAGTTTCTGACTACCATAAAAAACTTTAAATGTCAATATCTTTGGAGTCCTTACACCTATCGATGCAGCGATACCACCATCTTTTAGGGCATCTCATAAGCTCTTAAATGCAATACAGAGTTTCTTTAAGCGTCTCACAAATACGGCAAAAATAGGTCAAAACCTAAGAGAAAGACATTTTCTGGAGTTTCTGACTACTATACAAAACTTTAAATGTCAATATCTTTTGAGTCCTTACACCTATCGATGCAGCGATACCACCATCTTTTAGGGCATCTCATAAGCTATTTAATGCAATACAGAGTTTCTTTAAGCGTCTCACAAATACGGCAAAAATAGGTCAAATCCTAAGAGAAAGACATTTTCTGGAGTTTCTGACTACTATAAAAAACTTTAAATGTCAATATCTTTGGAGTCCCTACACCTATCGATGCAGCGATACCACCATCTTTTAGGGCATCTCATAAGCTATTTAATGCAATACAGAGTTTCTTTAAGCGTCTCACAAATACGGCAAAAATAGGTCAAAACCTAAGAGAAAGACGTTTTCTGGAGTTTCTGACTACTATAAAAAACTTTAAATGTCAATATCTTTGGAGTCCCTACACCTATCGATGCAGCGATACCACCATCTTTTAGGGCATCTCACAAGCTATTTAATGCAATACAGAGTTTCTTTAAGCGTCTCACAAATACGGCAAAAATAGGTCAAAACCTAAGAGAAAGACGTTTTCTGGAGTTTCTGACTACTATACAAAACTTTAAATGTCAATATTTTTGAGTCCTTACACCTATCAATGCAGCGATACCACCATCTTTTAGGGCATCTCATAAGCTATTTAATGCAATACAGAGTTTCTTTAAGCGTCTCACAAATACGGCAAAAATAGGTCAAAACCTAAGAGAAAGACGTTTTCTGGAGTTTCTGACTACCATAAAAAACTTTAAATGTCAATATCTTTGGAGTCCTTACACCTATCGATGCAGCGATACCACCATCTTTTAGGGCATCTCATAAGCTCTTAAATGCAATACAGAGTTTCTTTAAGCGTCTCACAGATACGGCAAAAATAGGTCAAAACCTAAGAGAAAGACATTTTCTGGAGTTTCTGACTACTATAAAAAACTTTAAATGTCAATATCTTTTGAGTCCTTACACCTATCGATGCAGCTATACCACCATCTTTTAGGGCATCTCAGAAGCTATTTAATGCAATACAGAGTTTCTTTAAGCGTCTCACAAATACGGCAAAAATAGGTCAAAACCTAAGAGAAAGACGTTTTCTGGAGTTTCTGACTACTATAAAAAACTTTAAATGTCAATATCTTTGGAGTCCCTACACCTATCGATGCAGCGATACCACCATCTTTTAGGGCATCTCAGAAGCTATTTAATGCAATACAGAGTTTCTTTAAGCGTCTCACAAATCCGGCAAAAATAGGTCAAAACCTAAGAGAAAGACGTTTTCTGGAGTTTCTGACTACTATACAAAACTTTAAATGTCAATATCTTTTGAGTCCTTACACCTATCGATGCAGCGATACCACCATCTTTTAGGGCATCTCATAAGCTATTAAATGCAATACAGAGTTTCTTCAAGCGTCTCACAAATACGGCAAAAATAGGTCAAATCCTAAGAGAAAGACATTTTCTGGAGTTTCTGACTACTATAAAAAATTTTAAATGTCAATATCTTTGGAGTCCCTACACCTATCGATGCAGCGATACCACCATCTTTTAGGGCATCTCATAAGCTATTAAATGCAATACAGAGTTTCTTTAAGCGTCTCACAAATACGGCAAAAATAGGTCAAAACCTAAGAAAATGACATTTTCTAGATTTTCTGACTACTATAAAAATTTTAAATGTCAATATCTTTGGAGTCCTCACACCTATCGATGCAGCGATACCACCATCTTTTAGGGCATCTCATAAGCTATTTAATGCAATACAGAGTTTCTTTAAGCGTCTCACAAATACGGCAAAATAGGTCAAAACCTAAGAGAAAGACGTTTTCTGGAGTTTCTGACTACTATAAAAATTTTAAATGTCAATATCTTTGGAGTCCTCACACCTATCGATGCAGCGATACCACCATCTTTTAGGGCATCTCATAAGCTATTTAATGCAATACAGAGTTTCTTTAAGCGTCTCACAAATACGGCAAAAATAGGTCAAAACGTTTTCTGGAGTTTCTGACTACTATAAAAAAATTTAAATGTCAATATCTTTGGAGTCCCTACACCTATCGATGCAGCGATACCACCATCTTTTAGGGCATCTCATAAGCTATTTAATGCAATACAGAGTTTCTTTAAGCGTCTCACAAATACAGCAAAATAGGTCAAAACCTAAGAGAAAGACGTTTTCTGGAGTTTCTGACTACTATAAAAATTTTAAATGTCAATATCTTTGGAGTCCTCACACCTATCGATGCAGCGATACCACCATCTTTTAGGGCATCTCATAAGCTATTTAATGCAATACAGAGTTTCTTTAAGCGTCTCACAAATACGGCAAAAATAGGTCAAAACCTAAGAGAAAGACATTTATATCTTTTAAGTCCTTACACCTATCGATGCAGCGATACCACCATCTTTTAGGGCATCTCATAAGCTATTTAATGCAATACAGAGTTTCTTTAAGCGTCTCACAAATACGGCAAAAATAGGTCAAAACCTAAGAGAAAGACATTTTCTGGAGTTTCTGACTACCATAAAAAACTTTAAATGTCAATATCTATTGAGTCCTTACACCTATCGATGCAGCGATACCACCATCTTTTAGGGCATCTCATAAGCTATTCAATGCAATACAGAGTTTCTTAAAAAACTTTAAATGTCAATATCTTTGGAGTCCTTACACCTATCGATGCAGCGATACCACCATCTTTCAGGGCATCTCATAAGCTATTTAATGCAATACAGAGTTTCTTTAAGCGTCTCACAAATACGGCAAAATAGGTCAAAACCTAAGAGAAAGACATTTTCTGGAGTTTCTGACTACTATACAAAACTTTAAATGTCAATATCTTTTGAGTCCTTACACCTATCGATGCAGCGATACCACCATCTTTTAGGGCATCTCATAAGCTATTTAATGCAATACAGAGTTTCTTAAAAAAACTTTAAATGTCAATATCTTTTTAGTCCTTACACCTATCGATGCAGCGATACCACCAACTTTCAGGGCATCTCATAAGCTATTAAATGCAATGCAGAGTTTCTTTAAGCGTCTCACAAATACGGCAAAAATAGGTCAAAACCTAAGAAAATGACATTTTCTAGATTTTCTGACTACTATAAAAATTCTAAATGTCAATATCTTTGGAGTCCTCACACCTATCGATGCAGCGATACCACCATCTTTCAGGGCATCTCATAAGCTCTTTAATGCAATACAGAGTTTCTTTAAGCGTCTCACAAATACGGCAAAATAGGTCAAAACCTAAGAGAAAGACATTTTCTGGAGTTTCTGACTACCATAAAAAACTTTAATTGTCAATATCTTTGGAGTCCTCACACCTATCGATGCAGCGATACCACCATCTTTTAGGGCATCTCATAAGCTATTAAATGCAATACAGAGTTTCTTTAAGCGTCTCACAAATACGGCAAAAATAGGTCAAAACCTAAGAAAATGACATTTTCTAGATTTTCTGACTACTATAAAAATTTTAAATGTCAATATCTTTGGAGTCCTCACACCTATCGATGCAGCGATACCACCATCTTTTAGGGCATCTCATAAGCTATTTAATGCAATACAGAGTTTCTTTAAGCGTCTCACAAATACGGCAAAAATAGGTCAAAACCTAAGAGAAAGACGTTTTCTGGAGTTTCTGACTACTATAAAAAACTTTAAATGTCAATATCTTTGGAGTCCCTACACCTATCGATGCAGCGATACCACCATCTTTTAGGGCATCTCATAAGCTATTTAATGCAATACAGAGTTTCTTTAAGCGTCTCACAAATACGGCAAAATAGGTCAAAACCTAAGAGAAAGACGTTTTCTGGAGTTTCTGACTACTATAAAAATTTTAAATGTCAATATCTTTGGAGTCCTCACACCTATCGATGCAGCGATACCACCATCTTTTAGGGCATCTCATAAGCTATTAAATGCAATACAGAGTTTCTTTAAGCGTCTCACAAATACGGCAAAAATAGGTCAAAACCTAAGAGAAAGACGTTTTCTGGAGTTTCTGACTACTATAAAAAACTTTAAATGTCAATATCTTTGGAGTCCCTACACCTATCGATGCAGCGATACCACCATCTTTTAGGGCATCTCATAAGCTATTAAATGCAATACAGAGTTTCTTTAAGCGTCTCACAAATACGGCAAAAATAGGTCAAAACCTAAGAGAAAGACGTTTTCTGGAGTTTCTGACTACCATAAAAAACTTTAAATGTCAATATCTTTGGAGTCCTTACACCTATCGATGCAGCGATACCACCATCTTTTAGGGCATCTCATAAGCTCTTAAATGCAATACAGAGTTTCTTTAAGCGTCTCACAAATACGGCAAAAATAGGTCAAAACCTAAGAGAAAGACATTTTCTGGAGTTTCTGACTACTATACAAAACTTTAAATGTCAATATCTTTTGAGTCCTTACACCTATCGATGCAGCTATACCACCATCTTTTAGGGCATCTCAGAAGCTATTTAATGCAATACAGAGTTTCTTTAAGCGTCTCACAAATACGGCAAAAATAGGTCAAAACCTAAGAGAAAGACGTTTTCTGGAGTTTCTGACTACTATAAAAAACTTTAAATGTCAATATCTTTGGAGTCCCTACACCTATCGATGCAGCGATACCACCATCTTTTAGGGCATCTCATAAGCTATTTAATGCAATACAGAGTTTCTTTAAGCGTCTCACAAATACGGCAAAAATAGGTCAAAACCTAAGAGAAAGACGTTTTCTGGAGTTTCTGACTACTATACAAAACTTTAAATATCAATATCTTTTGAGTCCTTACACCTATCGATGCAGCTATACCACCATCTTTTAGGGCATCTCAGAAGCTATTTAATGCAATACAGAGTTTCTTTAAGCGTCTCACAAATCCGGCAAAAATAGGTCAAAACCTAAGAGAAAGACGTTTTCTGGAGTTTCTGACTACTATACAAAACTTTAAATGTCAATATCTTTTGAGTCCTTACACCTATCGATGCAGCGATACCACCATCTTTTAGGGCATCTCATAAGCTATTAAATGCAATACAGAGTTTCTTCAAGCGTCTCACAAATACGGCAAAAATAGGTCAAATCCTAAGAGAAAGACATTTTCTGGAGTTTCTGACTACTATAAAAAATTTTAAATGTCAATATCTTTGGAGTCCCTACACCTATCGATGCAGCGATACCACCATCTTTTAGGGCATCTCATAAGCTATTAAATGCAATACAGAGTTTCTTTAAGCGTCTCACAAATACGGCAAAAATAGGTCAAAACCTAAGAGAAAGACGTTTTCTGGAGTTTCTGACTACTATACAAAACTTTAAATGTCAATATTTTTGAGTCCTTACACCTATCAATGCAGCGATACCACCATCTTTTAGGGCATCTCATAAGCTATTTAATGCAATACAGAGTTTCTTTAAGCGTCTCACAAATACGGCAAAAATAGGTCAAAACCTAAGAGAAAGACGTTTTCTGGAGTTTCTGACTACCATAAAAAACTTTAAATGTCAATATCTTTGGAGTCCTTACACCTATCGATGCAGCGATACCACCATCTTTTAGGGCATCTCATAAGCTCTTAAATGCAATACAGAGTTTCTTTAAGCGTCTCACAAATACGGCAAAAATAGGTCAAAACCTAAGAGAAAGACATTTTCTGGAGTTTCTGACTACTATACAAAACTTTAAATGTCAATATCTTTTGAGTCCTTACACCTATCGATGCAGCGATACCACCATCTTTTAGGGCATCTCATAAGCTATTTAATGCAATACAGAGTTTCTTTAAGCGTCTCACAAATACGGCAAAAATAGGTCAAATCCTAAGAGAAAGACATTTTCTGGAGTTTCTGACTACTATAAAAAACTTTAAATGTCAATATCTTTGGAGTCCCTACACCTATCGATGCAGCGATACCACCATCTTTTAGGGCATCTCATAAGCTATTTAATGCAATACAGAGTTTCTTTAAGCGTCTCACAAATACGGCAAAAATAGGTCAAAACCTAAGAGAAAGACGTTTTCTGGAGTTTCTGACTACTATAAAAAACTTTAAATGTCAATATCTTTGGAGTCCCTACACCTATCGATGCAGCGATACCACCATCTTTTAGGGCATCTCACAAGCTATTTAATGCAATACAGAGTTTCTTTAAGCGTCTCACAAATACGGCAAAAATAGGTCAAAACCTAAGAGAAAGACGTTTTCTGGAGTTTCTGACTACTATACAAAACTTTAAATGTCAATATTTTTGAGTCCTTACACCGATCAATGCAGCGATACCACCATCTTTTAGGGCATCTCATAAGCTATTTAATGCAATACAGAGTTTCTTTAAGCGTCTCACAAATACGGCAAAAATAGGTCAAAACCTAAGAGAAAGACGTTTTCTGGAGTTTCTGACTACCATAAAAAACTTTAAATGTCAATATCTTTGGAGTCCTTACACCTATCGATGCAGCGATACCACCATCTTTTAGGGCATCTCATAAGCTCTTAAATGCAATACAGAGTTTCTTTAAGCGTCTCACAGATACGGCAAAAATAGGTCAAAACCTAAGAGAAAGACATTTTCTGGAGTTTCTGACTACTATAAAAAACTTTAAATGTCAATATCTTTTGAGTCCTTACACCTATCGATGCAGCTATACCACCATCTTTTAGGGCATCTCAGAAGCTATTTAATGCAATACAGAGTTTCTTTAAGCGTCTCACAAATACGGCAAAAATAGGTCAAAACCTAAGAGAAAGACGTTTTCTGGAGTTTCTGACTACTATAAAAAACTTTAAATGTCAATATCTTTGGAGTCCCTACACCTATCGATGCAGCGATACCACCATCTTTTAGGGCATCTCAGAAGCTATTTAATGCAATACAGAGTTTCTTTAAGCGTCTCACAAATCCGGCAAAAATAGGTCAAAACCTAAGAGAAAGACGTTTTCTGGAGTTTCTGACTACTATACAAAACTTTAAATGTCAATATCTTTTGAGTCCTTACACCTATCGATGCAGCGATACCACCATCTTTTAGGGCATCTCATAAGCTATTAAATGCAATACAGAGTTTCTTCAAGCGTCTCACAAATACGGCAAAAATAGGTCAAATCCTAAGAGAAAGACATTTTCTGGAGTTTCTGACTACTATAAAAAATTTTAAATGTCAATATCTTTGGAGTCCCTACACCTATCGATGCAGCGATACCACCATCTTTTAGGGCATCTCATAAGCTATTAAATGCAATACAGAGTTTCTTTAAGCGTCTCACAAATACGGCAAAAATAGGTCAAAACCTAAGAGAAAGACGTTTTCTGGAGTTTCTGACTACTATACAAAACTTTAAATGTCAATATTTTTGAGTCCTTACACCTATCAATGCAGCGATACCACCATCTTTTAGGGCATCTCATAAGCTATTTAATGCAATACAGAGTTTCTTTAAGCGTCTCACAAATACGGCAAAAATAGGTCAAAACCTAAGAGAAAGACGTTTTCTGGAGTTTCTGACTACCATAAAAAACTTTAAATGTCAATATCTTTGGAGTCCTTACACCTATCGATGCAGCGATACCACCATCTTTTAGGGCATCTCACAAGCTATTTAATGCAATACAGAGTTTCTTTAAGCGTCTCACAAATACGGCAAAAATAGGTCAAAACCTAAGAGAAAGACGTTTTCTGGAGTTTCTGACTACTATACAAAACTTTAAATGTCAATATTTTTGAGTCCTTACACCTATCGATGCAGCGATACCACCATCTTTTAGGGCATCTCATAAGCTCTTAAATGCAATACAGAGTTTCTTTAAGCGTCTCACAAATACGGCAAAAATAGGTCAAAACCTAAGAGAAAGACATTTTCTGGAGTTTCTGACTACTATACAAAACTTTAAATGTCAATATCTTTTGAGTCCTTACACCTATCGATGCAGCGATACCACCATCTTTTAGGGCATCTCATAAGCTATTTAATGCAATACAGAGTTTCTTTAAGCGTCTCACAAATACGGCAAAAATAGGTCAAATCCTAAGAGAAAGACATTTTCTGGAGTTTCTGACTACTATAAAAAACTTTAAATGTCAATATCTTTGGAGTCCCTACACCTATCGATGCAGCGATACCACCATCTTTTAGGGCATCTCATAAGCTATTTAATGCAATACAGAGTTTCTTTAAGCGTCTCACAAATACGGCAAAAATAGGTCAAAACCTAAGAGAAAGACGTTTTCTGGAGTTTCTGACTACTATAAAAAACTTTAAATGTCAATATCTTTGGAGTCCCTACACCTATCGATGCAGCGATACCACCATCTTTTAGGGCATCTCACAAGCTATTTAATGCAATACAGAGTTTCTTTAAGCGTCTCACAAATACGGCAAAAATAGGTCAAAACCTAAGAGAAAGACGTTTTCTGGAGTTTCTGACTACTATACAAAACTTTAAATGTCAATATTTTTGAGTCCTTACACCTATCAATGCAGCGATACCACCATCTTTTAGGGCATCTCATAAGCTATTTAATGCAATACAGAGTTTCTTTAAGCGTCTCACAAATACGGCAAAAATAGGTCAAAACCTAAGAGAAAGACGTTTTCTGGAGTTTCTGACTACCATAAAAAACTTTAAATGTCAATATCTTTGGAGTCCT
This sequence comes from Merodon equestris, assembly GCA_958301585.1. Taxonomy (NCBI): domain Eukaryota; kingdom Metazoa; phylum Arthropoda; class Insecta; order Diptera; family Syrphidae; genus Merodon; species Merodon equestris. Next base: position 38,894 of record CATQJT010000103.1, read on the forward strand.
TACACCTATCGATGCAGCGATACCACCATCTTTTAGGGCATCTCATAAGCTCTTAAATGCAATACAGAGTTTCTTTAAGCGTCTCACAGATACGGCAAAAATAGGTCAAAACCTAAGAGAAAGACATTTTCTGGAGTTTCTGACTACTATAAAAAACTTTAAATGTCAATATCTTTTGAGTCCTTACACCTATCGATGCAGCTATACCACCATCTTTTAGGGCATCTCAGAAGCTATTTAATGCAATACAGAGTTTCTTTAAGCGTCTCACAAATACGGCAAAAATAGGTCAAAACCTAAGAGAAAGACGTTTTCTGGAGTTTCTGACTACTATAAAAAACTTTAAATGTCAATATCTTTGGAGTCCCTACACCTATCGATGCAGCGATACCACCATCTTTTAGGGCATCTCAGAAGCTATTTAATGCAATACAGAGTTTCTTTAAGCGTCTCACAAATCCGGCAAAAATAGGTCAAAACCTAAGAGAAAGACGTTTTCTGGAGTTTCTGACTACTATACAAAACTTTAAATGTCAATATCTTTTGAGTCCTTACACCTATCGATGCAGCGATACCACCATCTTTTAGGGCATCTCATAAGCTATTAAATGCAATACAGAGTTTCTTCAAGCGTCTCACAAATACGGCAAAAATAGGTCAAATCCTAAGAGAAAGACATTTTCTGGAGTTTCTGACTACTATAAAAAATTTTAAATGTCAATATCTTTGGAGTCCCTACACCTATCGATGCAGCGATACCACCATCTTTTAGGGCATCTCATAAGCTATTAAATGCAATACAGAGTTTCTTTAAGCGTCTCACAAATACGGCAAAAATAGGTCAAAACCTAAGAAAATGACATTTTCTAGATTTTCTGACTACTATAAAAAATTTTAAATGTCAATATCTTTGGAGTCCCTACACCTATCGATGCAGCGATACCACCATCTTTTAGGGCATCTCATAAGCTATTAAATGCAATACAGAGTTTCTTTAAGCGTCTCACAAATACGGCAAAAATAGGTCAAAACCTAAGAGAAAGACGTTTTCTGGAGTTTCTGACTACTATACAAAACTTTAAATGTCAATATTTTTGAGTCCTTACACCTATCAATGCAGCGATACCACCATCTTTTAGGGCATCTCATAAGCTATTTAATGCAATACAGAGTTTCTTTAAGCGTCTCACAAATACGGCAAAAATAGGTCAAAACCTAAGAGAAAGACGTTTTCTGGAGTTTCTGACTACCATAAAAAACTTTAAATGTCAATATCTTTGGAGTCCTTACACCTATCGATGCAGCGATACCACCATCTTTTAGGGCATCTCATAAGCTCTTAAATGCAATACAGAGTTTCTTTAAGCGTCTCACAAATACGGCAAAAATAGGTCAAAACCTAAGAGAAAGACATTTTCTGGAGTTTCTGACTACTATACAAAACTTTAAATGTCAATATCTTTTGAGTCCTTACACCTATCGATGCAGCGATACCACCATCTTTTAGGGCATCTCATAAGCTATTTAATGCAATACAGAGTTTCTTTAAGCGTCTCACAAATACGGCAAAAATAGGTCAAATCCTAAGAGAAAGACATTTTCTGGAGTTTCTGACTACTATAAAAAACTTTAAATGTCAATATCTTTGGAGTCCCTACACCTATCGATGCAGCGATACCACCATCTTTTAGGGCATCTCATAAGCTATTTAATGCAATACAGAGTTTCTTTAAGCGTCTCACAAATACGGCAAAAATAGGTCAAATCCTAAGAGAAAGACATTTTCTGGAGTTTCTGACTACTATAAAAAACTTTAAATGTCAATATCTTTGGAGTCCCTACACCTATCGATGCAGCGATACCACCATCTTTTAGGGCATCTCATAAGCTATTTAATGCAATACAGAGTTTCTTTAAGCGTCTCACAAATACGGCAAAAATAGGTCAAAACCTAAGAGAAAGACGTTTTCTGGAGTTTCTGACTACTATAAAAAACTTTAAATGTCAATATCTTTGGAGTCCCTACACCTATCGATGCAGCGATACCACCATCTTTTAGGGCATCTCACAAGCTATTTAATGCAATACAGAGTTTCTTTAAGCGTCTCACAAATACGGCAAAAATAGGTCAAAACCTAAGAGAAAGACGTTTTCTGGAGTTTCTGACTACTATACAAAACTTTAAATGTCAATATTTTTGAGTCCTTACACCTATCAATGCAGCGATACCACCATCTTTTAGGGCATCTCATAAGCTATTTAATGCAATACAGAGTTTCTTTAAGCGTCTCACAAATACGGCAAAAATAGGTCAAAACCTAAGAGAAAGACGTTTTCTGGAGTTTCTGACTACCATAAAAAACTTTAAATGTCAATATCTTTGGAGTCCTTACACCTATCGATGCAGCGATACCACCATCTTTTAGGGCATCTCATAAGCTCTTAAATGCAATACAGAGTTTCTTTAAGCGTCTCACAGATACGGCAAAAATAGGTCAAAACCTAAGAGAAAGACATTTTCTGGAGTTTCTGACTACTATAAAAAACTTTAAATGTCAATATCTTTTGAGTCCTTACACCTATCGATGCAGCTATACCACCATCTTTTAGGGCATCTCAGAAGCTATTTAATGCAATACAGAGTTTCTTTAAGCGTCTCACAAATACGGCAAAAATAGGTCAAAACCTAAGAGAAAGACGTTTTCTGGAGTTTCTGACTACTATAAAAAACTTTAAATGTCAATATCTTTGGAGTCCCTACACCTATCGATGCAGCGATACCACCATCTTTTAGGGCATCTCAGAAGCTATTTAATGCAATACAGAGTTTCTTTAAGCGTCTCACAAATCCGGCAAAAATAGGTCAAAACCTAAGAGAAAGACGTTTTCTGGAGTTTCTGACTACTATACAAAACTTTAAATGTCAATATCTTTTGAGTCCTTACACCTATCGATGCAGCGATACCACCATCTTTTAGGGCATCTCATAAGCTATTAAATGCAATACAGAGTTTCTTCAAGCGTCTCACAAATACGGCAAAAATAGGTCAAATCCTAAGAGAAAGACATTTTTCTGGAGTTTCTGACTACTATAAAAAATTTTAAATGTCAATATCTTTGGAGTCCCTACACCTATCGATGCAGCGATACCACCATCTTTTAGGGCATCTCATAAGCTATTAAATGCAATACAGAGTTTCTTTAAGCGTCTCACAAATACGGCAAAAATAGGTCAAAACCTAAGAAAATGACATTTTCTAGATTTTCTGACTACTATAAAAATTTTAAATGTCAATATCTTTGGAGTCCTCACACCTATCGATGCAGCGATACCACCATCTTTTAGGGCATCTCATAAGCTATTTAATGCAATACAGAGTTTCTTTAAGCGTCTCACAAATACGGCAAAATAGGTCAAAACCTAAGAGAAAGACGTTTTCTGGAGTTTCTGACTACTATAAAAATTTTAAATGTCAATATCTTTGGAGTCCTCACACCTATCGATGCAGCGATACCACCATCTTTTAGGGCATCTCATAAGCTATTTAATGCAATACAGAGTTTCTTTAAGCGTCTCACAAATACGGCAAAAATAGGTCAAAACGTTTTCTGGAGTTTCTGACTACTATAAAAAAATTTAAATGTCAATATCTTTGGAGTCCCTACACCTATCGATGCAGCGATACCACCATCTTTTAGGGCATCTCATAAGCTATTTAATGCAATACAGAGTTTCTTTAAGCGTCTCACAAATACGGCAAAATAGGTCAAAACCTAAGAGAAAGACGTTTTCTGGAGTTTCTGACTACTATAAAAATTTTAAATGTCAATATCTTTGGAGTCCTCACACCTATCGATGCAGCGATACCACCATCTTTTAGGGCATCTCATAAGCTATTTAATGCAATACAGAGTTTCTTTAAGCGTCTCACAAATACGGCAAAAATAGGTCAAAACCTAAGAGAAAGACATTTATATCTTTTGAGTCCTTACACCTATCGATGCAGCGATACCACCATCTTTTAGGGCATCTCATAAGCTATTTAATGCAATACAGAGTTTCTTTAAGCGTCTCACAAATACGGCAAAAATAGGTCAAAACCTAAGAGAAAGACATTTTCTGGAGTTTCTGACTACCATAAAAAACTTTAAATGTCAATATCTATTGAGTCCTTACACCTATCGATGCAGCGATACCACCATCTTTTAGGGCATCTCATAAGCTATTCAATGCAATACAGAGTTTCTTAAAAAACTTTAAATGTCAATATCTTTGGAGTCCTTACACCTATCGATGCAGCGATACCACCATCTTTCAGGGCATCTCATAAGCTATTTAATGCAATACAGAGTTTCTTTAAGCGTCTCACAAATACGGCAAAATAGGTCAAAACCTAAGAGAAAGACATTTTCTGGAGTTTCTGACTACTATACAAAACTTTAAATGTCAATATCTTTTGAGTCCTTACACCTATCGATGCAGCGATACCACCATCTTTTAGGGCATCTCAGAAGCTATTTAATGCAATACAGAGTTTCTTTAAGCGTCTCACAAATACGGCAAAAATAGGTCAAAACCTAAGAGAAAGACGTTTTCTGGAGTTTCTGACTACTATAAAAAACTTTAAATGTCAATATCTTTGGAGTCCCTACACCTATCGATGCAGCGATACCACCATCTTTTAGGGCATCTCAGAAGCTATTTAATGCAATACAGAGTTTCTTTAAGCGTCTCACAAATCCGGCAAAAATAGGTCAAAACCTAAGAGAAAGACGTTTTCTGGAGTTTCTGACTACTATACAAAACTTTAAATGTCAATATCTTTTGAGTCCTTACACCTATCGATGCAGCGATACCACCATCTTTTAGGGCATCTCATAAGCTATTAAATGCAATACAGAGTTTCTTCAAGCGTCTCACAAATACGGCAAAAATAGGTCAAATCCTAAGAGAAAGACATTTTCTGGAGTTTCTGACTACTATAAAAAATTTTAAATGTCAATATCTTTGGAGTCCCTACACCTATCGATGCAGCGATACCACCATCTTTTAGGGCATCTCATAAGCTATTAAATGCAATACAGAGTTTCTTTAAGCGTCTCACAAATACGGCAAAAATAGGTCAAAACCTAAGAAAATGACATTTTCTAGATTTTCTGACTACTATAAAAATTTTAAATGTCAATATCTTTGGAGTCCTCACACCTATCGATGCAGCGATACCACCATCTTTTAGGGCATCTCATAAGCTATTTAATGCAATACAGAGTTTCTTTAAGCGTCTCACAAATACGGCAAAATAGGTCAAAACCTAAGAGAAAGACGTTTTCTGGAGTTTCTGACTACTATAAAAATTTTAAATGTCAATATCTTTGGAGTCCTCACACCTATCGATGCAGCGATACCACCATCTTTTAGGGCATCTCATAAGCTATTTAATGCAATACAGAGTTTCTTTAAGCGTCTCACAAATACGGCAAAAATAGGTCAAAACGTTTTCTGGAGTTTCTGACTACTATAAAAAAATTTAAATGTCAATATCTTTGGAGTCCCTACACCTATCGATGCAGCGATACCACCATCTTTTAGGGCATCTCATAAGCTATTTAATGCAATACAGAGTTTCTTTAAGCGTCTCACAAATACGGCAAAATAGGTCAAAACCTAAGAGAAAGACGTTTTCTGGAGTTTCTGACTACTATAAAAATTTTAAATGTCAATATCTTTGGAGTCCTCACACCTATCGATGCAGCGATACCACCATCTTTTAGGGCATCTCATAAGCTATTTAATGCAATACAGAGTTTCTTTAAGCGTCTCACAAATACGGCAAAAATAGGTCAAAACCTAAGAGAAAGACATTTATATCTTTTGAGTCCTTACACCTATCGATGCAGCGATACCACCATCTTTTAGGGCATCTCATAAGCTATTTAATGCAATACAGAGTTTCTTTAAGCGTCTCACAAATACGGCAAAAATAGGTCAAAACCTAAGAGAAAGACATTTTCTGGAGTTTCTGACTACCATAAAAAACTTTAAATGTCAATATCTATTGAGTCCTTACACCTATCGATGCAGCGATACCACCATCTTTTAGGGCATCTCATAAGCTATTCAATGCAATACAGAGTTTCTTAAAAAACTTTAAATGTCAATATCTTTGGAGTCCTTACACCTATCGATGCAGCGATACCACCATCTTTCAGGGCATCTCATAAGCTATTTAATGCAATACAGAGTTTCTTTAAGCGTCTCACAAATACGGCAAAATAGGTCAAAACCTAAGAGAAAGACATTTTCTGGAGTTTCTGACTACTATACAAAACTTTAAATGTCAATATCTTTTGAGTCCTTACACCTATCGATGCAGCGATACCACCATCTTTTAGGGCATCTCATAAGCTATTTAATGCAATACAGAGTTTCTTAAAAAAACTTTAAATGTCAATATCTTTTTAGTCCTTACACCTATCGATGCAGCGATACCACCAACTTTCAGGGCATCTCATAAGCTATTAAATGCAATGCAGAGTTTCTTTAAGCGTCTCACAAATACGGCAAAAATAGGTCAAAACCTAAGAAAATGACATTTTCTAGATTTTCTGACTACTATAAAAATTCTAAATGTCAATATCTTTGGAGTCCTCACACCTATCGATGCAGCGATACCACCATCTTTCAGGGCATCTCATAAGCTCTTTAATGCAATACAGAGTTTCTTTAAGCGTCTCACAAATACGGCAAAATAGGTCAAAACCTAAGAGAAAGACATTTTCTGGAGTTTCTGACTACCATAAAAAACTTTAAATGTCAATATCTTTGGAGTCCTCACACCTATCGATGCAGCGATACCACCATCTTTTAGGGCATCTCATAAGCTATTAAATGCAATACAGAGTTTCTTTAAGCGTCTCACAAATACGGCAAAAATAGGTCAAAACCTAAGAAAATGACATTTTCTAGATTTTCTGACTACTATAAAAATTTTAAATGTCAATATCTTTGGAGTCCTCACACCTATCGATGCAGCGATACCACCATCTTTTAGGGCATCTCATAAGCTATTTAATGCAATACAGAGTTTCTTTAAGCGTCTCACAAATACGGCAAAAATAGGTCAAAACCTAAGAGAAAGACGTTTTCTGGAGTTTCTGACTACTATAAAAAACTTTAAATGTCAATATCTTTGGAGTCCCTACACCTATCGATGCAGCGATACCACCATCTTTTAGGGCATCTCATAAGCTATTTAATGCAATACAGAGTTTCTTTAAGCGTCTCACAAATACGGCAAAATAGGTCAAAACCTAAGAGAAAGACGTTTTCTGGAGTTTCTGACTACTATAAAAATTTTAAATGTCAATATCTTTGGAGTCCTCACACCTATCGATGCAGCGATACCACCATCTTTTAGGGCATCTCATAAGCTATTAAATGCAATACAGAGTTTCTTTAAGCGTCTCACAAATACGGCAGAAATAGGTCAAAACCTAAGAGAAAGACGTTTTCTGGAGTTTCTGACTACTATAAAAAACTTTAAATGTCAATATCTTTGGAGTCCCTACACCTATCGATGCAGCGATACCACCATCTTTTAGGGCATCTCATAAGCTATTAAATGCAATACAGAGTTTCTTTAAGCGTCTCACAAATACGGCAAAAATAGGTCAAAACCTAAGAGAAAGACGTTTTCTGGAGTTTCTGACTACCATAAAAAACTTTAAATGTCAATATCTTTGGAGTCCTTACACCTATCGATGCAGCGATACCACCATCTTTTAGGGCATCTCATAAGCTCTTAAATGCAATACAGAGTTTCTTTAAGCGTCTCACAAATACGGCAAAAATAGGTCAAAACCTAAGAGAAAGACATTTTCTGGAGTTTCTGACTACTATACAAAACTTTAAATGTCAATATCTTTTGAGTCCTTACACCTATCGATGCAGCTATACCACCATCTTTTAGGGCATCTCAGAAGCTATTTAATGCAATACAGAGTTTCTTTAAGCGTCTCACAAATACGGCAAAAATAGGTCAAAACCTAAGAGAAAGACGTTTTCTGGAGTTTCTGACTACTATAAAAAACTTTAAATGTCAATATCTTTGGAGTCCCTACACCTATCGATGCAGCGATACCACCATCTTTTAGGGCATCTCATAAGCTATTTAATGCAATACAGAGTTTCTTTAAGCGTCTCACAAATACGGCAAAAATAGGTCAAAACCTAAGAGAAAGACGTTTTCTGGAGTTTCTGACTACTATACAAAACTTTAAATATCAATATCTTTTGAGTCCTTACACCTATCGATGCAGCTATACCACCATCTTTTAGGGCATCTCAGAAGCTATTTAATGCAATACAGAGTTTCTTTAAGCGTCTCACAAATCCGGCAAAAATAGGTCAAAACCTAAGAGAAAGACGTTTTCTGGAGTTTCTGACTACTATACAAAACTTTAAATGTCAATATCTTTTGAGTCCTTACACCTATCGATGCAGCGATACCACCATCTTTTAGGGCATCTCATAAGCTATTAAATGCAATACAGAGTTTCTTCAAGCGTCTCACAAATACGGCAAAAATAGGTCAAATCCTAAGAGAAAGACATTTTCTGGAGTTTCTGACTACTATAAAAAATTTTAAATGTCAATATCTTTGGAGTCCCTACACCTATCGATGCAGCGATACCACCATCTTTTAGGGCATCTCATAAGCTATTAAATGCAATACAGAGTTTCTTTAAGCGTCTCACAAATACGGCAAAAATAGGTCAAAACCTAAGAAAATGACATTTTCTAGATTTTCTGACTACTATAAAAATTTTAAATGTCAATATCTTTGGAGTCCTCACACCTATCGATGCAGCGATACCACCATCTTTTAGGGCATCTCATAAGCTATTTAATGCAATACAGAGTTTCTTTAAGCGTCTCACAAATACGGCAAAATAGGTCAAAACCTAAGAGAAAGACGTTTTCTGGAGTTTCTGACTACTATAAAAATTTTAAATGTCAATATCTTTGGAGTCCTCACACCTATCGATGCAGCGATACCACCATCTTTTAGGGCATCTCATAAGCTATTTAATGCAATACAGAGTTTCTTTAAGCGTCTCACAAATACGGCAAAAATAGGTCAAAACGTTTTCTGGAGTTTCTGACTACTATAAAAAAATTTAAATGTCAATATCTTTGGAGTCCCTACACCTATCGATGCAGCGATACCACCATCTTTTAGGGCATCTCATAAGCTATTTAATGCAATACAGAGTTTCTTTAAGCGTCTCACAAATACGGCAAAATAGGTCAAAACCTAAGAGAAAGACGTTTTCTGGAGTTTCTGACTACTATAAAAATTTTAAATGTCAATATCTTTGGAGTCCTCACACCTATCGATGCAGCGATACCACCATCTTTTAGGGCATCTCATAAGCTATTTAATGCAATACAGAGTTTCTTTAAGCGTCTCACAAATACGGCAAAAATAGGTCAAAACCTAAGAGAAAGACATTTATATCTTTTGAGTCCTTACACCTATCGATGCAGCGATACCACCATCTTTTAGGGCATCTCATAAGCTATTTAATGCAATATAGAGTTTCTTTAAGCGTCTCACAAATACGGCAAAAATAGGTCAAAACCTAAGAGAAAGACATTTTCTGGAGTTTCTGACTACCATAAAAAACTTTAAATGTCAATATCTATTGAGTCCTTACACCTATCGATGCAGCGATACCACCATCTTTTAGGGCATCTCATAAGCTATTCAATGCAATACAGAGTTTCTTAAAAAACTTTAAATGTAAATATCTTTGGAGTCCTTACACCTATCGATGCAGCGATACCACCATCTTTCAGGGCATCTCATAAGCTATTTAATGCAATACAGAGTTTCTTTAAGCGTCTCACAAATACGGCAAAATAGGTCAAAACCTAAGAGAAAGACATTTTCTGGAGTTTCTGACTACTATACAAAACTTTAAATGTCAATATCTTTTGAGTCCTTACACCTATCGATGCAGCGATACCACCATCTTTTAGGGCATCTCATAAGCTATTTAATGCAATACAGAGTTTCTTAAAAAACTTTAAATGTCAATATCTTTTTAGTCCTTACACCTATCGATGCAGCGATACCACCATCTTTTAGGGCATCTCATAAGCTATTTAATGCAATACAGAGTTTCTTTAAGCGTCTCACAAATACGGCAAAAATAGGTCAAAACGTTTTCTGGAGTTTCTGACTACTATAAAAAAATTTAAATGTCAATATCTTTGGAGTCCCTACACCTATCGATGCAGCGATACCACCATCTTTTAGGGCATCTCATAAGCTATTTAATGCAATACAGAGTTTCTTCAAGCGTCTCACAAATACGGCAAAAATAGGTCAAATCCTAAGAGAAAGACATTTTCTGGAGTTTCTGACTACTATAAAAAATTTTAAATGTCAATATCTTTGGAGTCCCTACACCTATCGATGCAGCGATACCACCATCTTTTAGGGCATCTCATAAGCTATTAAATGCAATACAGAGTTTCTTTAAGCGTCTCACAAATACGGCAAAAATAGGTCAAAACCTAAGAAAATGACATTTTCTAGATTTTCTGACTACTATAAAAATTTTAAATGTCAATATCTTTGGAGTCCTCACACCTATCGATGCAGCGATACCACCATCTTTTAGGGCATCTCATAAGCTATTTAATGCAATACAGAGTTTCTTTAAGCGTCTCACAAATACGGCAAAATAGGTCAAAACCTAAGAGAAAGACGTTTTCTGGAGTTTCTGACTACTATAAAAATTTTAAATGTCAATATCTTTGGAGTCCTCACACCTATCGATGCAGCGATACCACCATCTTTTAGGGCATCTCATAAGCTATTTAATGCAATACAGAGTTTCTTTAAGCGTCTCACAAATACGGCAAAAATAGGTCAAAACGTTTTCTGGAGTTTCTGACTACTATAAAAAAATTTAAATGTCAATATCTTTGGAGTCCCTACACCTATCGATGCAGCGATACCACCATCTTTTAGGGCATCTCATAAGCTATTTAATGCAATACAGAGTTTCTTTAAGCGTCTCACAAATACGGCAAAATAGGTCAAAACCTAAGAGAAAGACGTTTTCTGGAGTTTCTGACTACTATAAAAATTTTAAATGTCAATATCTTTGGAGTCCTCACACCTATCGATGCAGCGATACCACCATCTTTTAGGGCATCTCATAAGCTATTTAATGCGATACAGAGTTTCTTTAAGCGTCTCACAAATACGGCAAAAATAGGTCAAAACCTAAGAGAAAGACATTTATATCTTTTGAGTCCTTACACCTATCGATGCAGCGATACCACCATCTTTTAGGGCATCTCATAAGCTATTTAATGCAATATAGAGTTTCTTTAAGCGTCTCACAAATACGGCAAAAATAGGTCAAAACCTAAGAGAAAGACATTTTCTGGAGTTTCTGACTACCATAAAAAACTTTAAATGTCAATATCTATTGAGTCCTTACACCTATCGATGCAGCGATACCACCATCTTTTAGGGCATCTCATAAGCTATTCAATGCAATACAGAGTTTCTTAAAAAACTTTAAATGTCAATATCTTTGGAGTCCTTACACCTATCGATGCAGCGATACCACCATCTTTCAGGGCATCTCATAAGCTATTTAATGCAATACAGAGTTTCTTTAAGCGTCTCACAAATACGGCAAAATAGGTCAAAACCTAAGAGAAAGACATTTTCTGGAGTTTCTGACTACTATACAAAACTTTAAATGTCAATATCTTTTGAGTCCTTACACCTATCGATGCAGCGATACCACCATCTTTTAGGGCATCTCATAAGCTATTTAATGCAATACAGAGTTTCTTAAAAAAATTTAAATGTCAATATCTTTTTAGTCCTTACACCTATCGATGCAGCGATACCACCAACTTTCAGGGCATCTCATAAGCTATTAAATGCAATACAGAGTTTCTTTAAGCGTCTCACAAATACGGCAAAAATAGGTCAAAACCTAAGAAAATGACATTTTCTAGATTTTCTGACTACTATAAAAATTCTAAATGTCAATATCTTTGGAGTCCTCACACCTATCGATGCAGCGATACCACCATCTTTCAGGGCATCTCATAAGCTATTTAATGCAATACAGAGTTTCTTTAAGCGTCTCACAAATACGGCAAAATAGGTCAAAACCTAAGAGAAAGACATTTTCTGGAGTTTCTGACTACCATAAAAAACTTTAAATGTCAATATCTTTGGAGTCCTCACACCTATCGATGCAGCGATACCACCATCTTTTAGGGCATCTCATAAGCTATTAAATGCAATACAGAGTTTCTTTAAGCGTCTCACAAATACGGCAAAAATAGGTCAAAACCTAAGAAAATGACATTTTCTAGATTTTCTGACTACTATAAAAATTTTAAATGTCAATATCTTTGGAGTCCTCACACCTATCGATGCAGCGATACCACCATCTTTTAGGGCATCTCATAAGCTATTTAATGCAATACAGAGTTTCTTTAAGCGTCTCACAAATACGGCAAAAATAGGTCAAAACCTAAGAGAAAGACGTTTTCTGGAGTTTCTGACTACTATAAAAAACTTTAAATGTCAATATCTTTGGAGTCCCTACACCTATCGATGCAGCGATACCACCATCTTTTAGGGCATCTCATAAGCTATTTAATGCAATACAGAGTTTCTTTAAGCGTCTCACAAATACGGCAAAAATAGGTCAAAACCTAAGAAAATGACATTTTCTAGATTTTCTTACTACTATAAAAATTTTAAATGTCAATATCTTTGGAGTCCTCACACCTATCGATGCAGCGATACCACCATCTTTTAGGGCATCTCATAAGCTATTTAATGCAATACAGAGTTTCTTTAAGCGTCTCACAAATACGGCAAAAATAGGTCAAATCCTAAGAGAAAGACATTTTCTGGAGTTTCTGACTACTATAAAAAATTTTAAATGTCAATATCTTTGGAGTCCTCACACCTATCGATGCAGCGATACCACCATCTTTTAGGGCATCTCATAAGCTATTTAATGCAATACAGAGTTTCTTTAAGCGTCTCACAAATACGGCAAAAATAGGTCAAAACCTAAGAGAAAGACGTTTTCTGGAGTTTCTGACTACTATAAAAAACTTTAAATGTCAATATCTTTGGAGTCCTCACACCTATCGATGCAGCGATACCACCATCTTTTAGGGCATCTCATAAGCTATTTAATGCAATACAGAGTTTCTTAAAAAACTTTAAATGTCAATATCTTTGGAGTCCTTACACCTATCGATGCAGCGATACCACCATCTTCCAGGGCATCTCATAAGCTATTAAATGCAATACAGAGTTTCTTTAAGCGTCTTAGGGCATCTCATAAGCTATTAAATGCAATACAGAGTTTCTTTAAGCGTCTCACAAATACGGCAAAAATAGGTCAAAACCTAAGAAAATGACATTTTCTAGATTTTCTTACTACTATAAAAATTTTAAATGTCAATATCTTTGGAGTCCTCACACCTATCGATGCAGCGATACCACCATCTTTTAGGGCATCTCATAAGCTATTTAATGCAATACAGAGTTTCTTAAAAAACTTTAAATGTCAATATCTTTGGAGTCCTTACACCTATCGATGCAGCGATACCACCATCTTCCAGGGCATCTCATAAGCTATTAAATGCAATACAGAGTTTCTTTAAGCGTCTCACAAATACGGCAAAAATAGGTCAAAACCTAAGAAAATGACATTTTCTAGATTTTCTGACTACTATAAAAATTCTAAATGTCAATATCTTTGGAGTCCTCACACCTATCGATGCAGCGATACCACCATCTTTCAGGGCATCTCATAAGCTATTTAATGCAATACAGAGTTTCTTTAAGGGTCTCACAAATACGGCAAAAATAGGTCAAATCCTAAGAAAATGACATTTTCTAGATTTTCTGACTACTATAAAAATTTTAAATGTCAATATCTTTGGAGTCCTCACACCTATCGATGCAGCGATACCACCATCTTTTAGGGCATCTCATAAGCTATTTAATGCAATACAGAGTTTCTTTAAGCGTCTCACAAATACGGCAAAAATAGGTCAAAACCTAAGAGAAAGACGTTTTCTGGAGTTTCTGACTACTATAAAAAACTTTAAATGTCAATATCTTTGGAGTCCCTACACCTATCGATGCAGCGATACCACCATCTTTTAGGGCATCTCATAAGCTATTTAATGCAATACAGAGTTTCTTTAAGCGTCTCACAAATACGGCAAAATAGGTCAAAACCTAAGAGAAAGACGTTTTCTGGAGTTTCTGACTACTATAAAAATTTTAAATGTCAATATCTTTGGAGTCCTCACACCTATCGATGCAGCGATACCACCATCTTTTAGGGCATCTCATAAGCTATTTAATGCAATACAGAGTTTCTTTAAGCGTCTCACAAATACGGCAAAAATAGGTCAAATCCTAAGAGAAAGACATTTTCTGGAGTTTCTGACTACTATAAAAAATTTTAAATGTCAATATCTTTGGAGTCCTTACACCTATCGATGCAGCGATACCACCATCTTTTAGGGCATCTCATAAGCTATTAAATGCAATACAGAGTTTCTTTAAGCGTCTCACAAATACGGCAAAAATAGGTCAAAACCTAAGAGAAAGACATTTTCTGGAGTTTCTGACTACTATACAAAACTTTAAATGTCAATATCTTTTGAGTCCTTACTCCTATCGATGCAGCGATACCACCATCTTTTAGGGCATCTCATAAGCTATTTAATGCAATACAGAGTTTCTTTAAGCGTCTCACAAATACGGCAAAAATATGTCAAAACCTAAGAGAAAGACATTTTCTGGAGTTTCTGACTACTATAAAAAACTTTAAATGTCAATATCTTTGGAGTCCCTACACCTATCGATGCAGCGATACCACCATCTTTTAGGGCATCTCATAAGCTATTTAATGCAATACAGAGTTTCTTTAAGCGTCTCACAAATACGGCAAAATAGGTCAAAACCTAAGAGAAAGACGTTTTCTGGAGTTTATGACTACTATAAAAATTTTAAATGTCAATATCTTTGGAGTCCTCACACCTATCGATGCAGCGATACCACCATCTTTTAGGGCATCTCATAAGCTATTAAATGCAATACAGAGTTTCTTTAAGCGTCTCACAAATACGGCAAAAATAGGTCAAAACTTAAGAAAATGACATTTTCTAGATTTTCTTACTACTATAAAAATTTTAAATGTCAATATCTTTGGAGTCCTCACACCTATCGATGCAGCGATACCACCATCTTTTAGGGCATCTCATAAGCTATTTAATGCAATACAGAGTTTCTTAAAAAACTTTAAATGTCAATATCTTTGGAGTCCTTACACCTATCGATGCAGCGATACCACCATCTTTCAGGGCATCTCATAAGCTATTAAATGCAATACAGAGTTTCTTTAAGCGTCTCACAAATACGGCAAAAATAGGTCAAAACCTAAGAAAATGACATTTTCTAGATTTTCTGACTACTATAAAAATTCTAAATGTCAATATCTTTGGAGTCCTCACACCTATCGATGCAGCGATACCACCATCTTTCAGGGCATCTCATAAGCTATTTAATGCAATACAGAGTTTCTTTAAGGGTCTCACAAATACGGCAAAAATAGGTCAAATCCTAAGAAAATGACATTTTCTAGATTTTCTGACTACTATAAAAATTTTAAATGTCAATATCTTTTTAGTCCTCACACCTATTGATGCAGCGATACCACCATCTTTTAGGGCATCTCATAAGCTATTTAATGCAATACAGAGTTTCTTTAAGCGTCTCACAAATACGGCAAAAATAGGTCAAAACCTAAGAGAAAGACGTTTTCTGGAGTTTCTGACTACTATAAAAAACTTTAAATGTCAATATCTTTGGAGTCCCTACACCTATCGATGCAGCGATACCACCATCTTTTAGGGCATCTCATAAGCTATTTAATGCAATACAGAGTTTCTTTAAGCGTCTCACAAATACGGCAAAATAGGTAAAAACCTAAGAGAAAGACATTTTCTGGAGTTTCTGACTACCATAAAAAACTTTAAATGTCAATATCTTTGGAGTCCTTACAC
Organism: Merodon equestris; assembly: GCA_958301585.1. Taxonomy (NCBI): domain Eukaryota; kingdom Metazoa; phylum Arthropoda; class Insecta; order Diptera; family Syrphidae; genus Merodon; species Merodon equestris. Next base: position 55,047 of record CATQJT010000103.1, read on the forward strand.
CTATCGATGCAGCGATACCACCATCTTTTAGGGCATCTCATAAGCTATTTAATGCAGTACAGAGTTTCTTTAAGCGTCTCACAAATACGGCAGAAATAGGTCAGATCCTAAGAGAAAGACATTTTCTGGAGTTTCTGACTACTATAAAAAATTTTAAATGTCAATATCTTTGGAGTCCTTACACCTATCGATGCAGCGATACCACCATCTTTTAGGGCATCTCATAAGCTATTAAATGCAATACAGAGTTTCTTTAAGCGTCTCACAAATACGGCAAAAATAGGTCAAAACCTAAGAGAAAGACATTTTCTGGAGTTTCTGACTACTATACAAAATTTTAAATGTCAATATCTTTTGAGTCCTTACACCTATCGATGCAGCGATACCACCATCTTTTAGGGCATCTCATAAGCTATTTAATGCAATACAGAGTTTCTTTAAGCGTCTCACAAATACGGCAAAAATAGGTCAAAACCTAAGAGAAAGACATTTTCTGGAGTTTCTGACTACCATAAAAAACTTGAAATGTCAATATCTTTTGAGTCCTTACACCTATCGATGCAGCGATACCACCATCTTTTAGGGCATCTCATAAGCTATTTAATGCAATACAGAGTTTCTTTAAGCGTCTCACAAATACGGCAAAATAGGTCAAAACCTAAGAGAAAGACATTTTCTGGAGTTTCTGACTACCATAAAAAACTTTAAATGTCAATATCTTTTGAGTCCTTACACCTATCGATGCAGCGATACCACCATCTTTTAGGGCATCTCATAAGCTATTTAATGCAATACAGAGTTTCTTTAAGCGTCTCACAAATACGGCAAAAATAGGTCAAAACCTAAGAGAAAGACATTTTCTGGAGTTTCTGACTACTATACAAAACTTTAAATGTCAATATCTTTTGAGTCCTTACTCCTATCGATGCAGCGATACCACCATCTTTTAGGGCATCTCATAAGCTATTTAATGCAATACAGAGTTTCTTTAAGCGTCTCACAAATACGGCAAAAATATGTCAAAACCTAAGAGAAAGACATTTTCTGGAGTTTCTGACTACTATAAAAAACTTTAAATGTCAATATCTTTGGAGTCCCTACACCTATCGATGCAGCGATACCACCATCTTTTAGGGCATCTCATAAGCTATTTAATGCAATACAGAGTTTCTTTAAGCGTCTCACAAATACGGCAAAAATAGGTCAAAACCTAAGAGAAAGACATTTTCTGGAGTTTCTGACTACTATACAAAACTTTAAATGTCAATATCTTTTGAGTCCTTACTCCTATCGATGCAGCGATACCACCATCTTTTAGGGCATCTCATAAGCTATTTAATGCAATACAGAGTTTCTTTAAGCGTCTCACAAATACGGCAAAAATATGTCAAAACCTAAGAGAAAGACATTTTCTGGAGTTTCTGACTACTATAAAAAACTTTAAATGTCAATATCTTTGGAGTCCCTACACCTATCGATGCAGCGATACCACCATCTTTTAGGGCATCTCATAAGCTATTTAATGCAATACAGAGTTTCTTTAAGCGTCTCACAAATACGGCAAAATAGGTCAAAACCTAAGAGAAAGACGTTTTCTGGAGTTTCTGACTACTATAAAAATTTTAAATGTCAATATCTTTGGAGTCCTCACACCTATCGATGCAGCGATACCACCATCTTTTAGGGCATCTCATAAGCTATTAAATGCAATACAGAGTTTCTTTAAGCGTCTCACAAATACGGCAAAAATAGGTCAAAACTTAAGAAAATGACATTTTCTAGATTTTCTTACTACTATAAAAATTTTAAATGTCAATATCTTTGGAGTCCTCACACCTATCGATGCAGCGATACCACCATCTTTTAGGGCATATCATAAGCTATTTAATGCAATACAGAGTTTCTTAAAAAACTTTAAATGTCAATATCTTTGGAGTCCTTACACCTATCGATGCAGCGATACCACCATCTTTCAGGGCATCTCATAAGCTATTAAATGCAATACAGAGTTTCTTTAAGCGTCTCACAAATACGGCAAAAATAGGTCAAAACCTAAGAAAATGACATTTTCTAGATTTTCTGACTACTATAAAAATTCTAAATGTCAATATCTTTGGAGTCCTCACACCTATCGATGCAGCGATACCACCATCTTTCAGGGCATCTCATAAGCTATTTAATGCAATACAGAGTTTCTTTAAGGGTCTCACAAATACGGCAAAAATAGGTCAAATCCTAAGAAAATGACATTTTCTAGATTTTCTGACTACTATAAAAATTTTAAATGTCAATATCTTTGGAGTCCTCACACCTATCGATGCAGCGATACCACCATCTTTTAGGGCATCTCATAAGCTATTTAATGCAATACAGAGTTTCTTTAAGCGTCTCACAAATACGGCAAAAATAGGTCAAAACCTAAGAGAAAGACGTTTTCTGGAGTTTCTGACTACTATAAAAAACTTTAAATGTCAATATCTTTGGAGTCCCTACACCTATCGATGCAGCGATACCACCATCTTTTAGGGCATCTCATAAGCTATTTAATGCAATACAGAGTTTCTTTAAGCGTCTCACAAATACGGCAAAAATAGGTCAAAACCTAAGAGAAAGACGTTTTCTGGAGTTTCTGACTACTATACAAAAATTTAAATGTCAATATCTTTTGAGTCCTTACACCTATCGATGCAGCTATACCACCATCTTTCAGGGCATCTCATAAGCTATTTAATGCAATACAGAGTTTCTTTAAGCGTCTCACAAATACGGCAAAATAGGTCAAAACCTAAGAGAAAGACATTTTCTGGAGTTTCTGACTACCATAAAAAACTTTAAATGTCAATATCTTTGGAGTCCTTACACCTATCGATGCAGCGATACCACCATCTTTTAGGGCATCTCATAAGCTATTTAATGCAATACAGAGTTTCTTTAAGCGTCTCACAAATACGGCAAAATAGGTCAAAACCTAAGAGAAAGACATTTTCTGGAGTTTCTGACTACTATAAAAAATTTTAAATGTCAATATCTTTGGAGTCCTTACACCTATCGATGCAGCGATACCACCATCTTTTAGGGCATCTCATAAGCTATTTAATGCAATACAGAGTTTCTTTAAGCGTCTCACAAATACGGCAAAAATAGGTCAAAACCTAAGAGAAAGACATTTTCTGGAGTTTCTGACTACCATAAAAAACTTGAAATGTCAATATCTTTTGAGTCCTTACACCTATCGATGCAGCGATACCACCATCTTTTAGGGCATCTCATAAGCTATTTAATGCAATACAGAGTTTCTTTAAGCGTCTCACAAATACGGCAAAATAGGTCAAAACCTAAGAGAAAGACATTTTCTGGAGTTTCTGACTACCATAAAAAACTTTAAATGTCAATATCTTTTGAGTCCTTACACCTATCGATGCAGCGATACCACCATCTTTTAGGGCATCTCATAAGCTATTTAATGCAATACAGAGTTTCTTTAAGCGTCTCACAAATACGGCAAAAATAGGTCAAAACCTAAGAGAAAGACATTTTCTGGAGTTTCTGACTACTATACAAAACTTTAAATGTCAATATCTTTTGAGTCCTTACACCTATCGATGCAGCGATACCACCATCTTTTAGGGCATCTCATAAGGTATTTAATGCAATACAGAGTTTCTTAAAAAACTTTAAATGTCAATATCTTTGGAGTCCTTACACCTATCGATGCAGCGATACCACCATCTTTCAGGGCATCTCATAAGCTATTAAATGCAATACAGAGTTTCTTTAAGCGTCTCACAAATACGGCAAAAATAGGTCAAAACCTAAGAAAATGACATTTTCTAGATTTTCTGACTACTATAAAAATTCTAAATGTCAATATCTTTGGAGTCCTCACACCTATCGATGCAGCGATACCACCATCTTTCAGGGCATCTCATAAGCTATTTAATGCAATACAGAGTTTCTTTAAGCGTCTCACAAATACGGCAAAATAGGTCAAAACCTAAGAGAAAGACATTTTCTGGAGTTTCTGACTACCATAAAAAAATTTAAATGTCAATATCTTTGGAGTCCTTACACCTATCGATGCAGCGATACCACCATCTTTTAGGGCATCTCATAAGCTCTTAAATGCAATACAGAGTTTCTTTAAGCGTCTCACAAATACGGCAAAATAGGTCAAAACCTAAGAGAAAGACATTTTCTGGAGTTTCTGACTACTATAAAAAATTTTAAATGTCAATATCTTTGGAGTCCTTACACCTATCGATGCAGCGATACCACCATCTTTTAGGGCATTTCATAAGCTATTAAATGCAATACAGAGTTTCTTTAAGCGTCTCACAAATACGGCAAAAATAGGTCAAAACCTAAGAGAAAGACATTTTCTGGAGTTTCTGACTACCATAAAAAACTTTAAATGTCAATATCTTTTGAGTCCTTACACCTATCGATGCAGCGATACCACCATCTTTTAGGGCATCTCATAAGCTATTCAATGCAATACAGAGTTTCTTAAAAAAATCTAAATGTCAATATCTTTGGAGTCCTCACACCTATCGATGCAGCGATACCACCATCTTTCAGGGCATCTCATAAGCTATTTAATGCAATACAGAGTTTCTTTAAGCGTCTCACAAATACGGCAAAATAGGTCAAAACCTAAGAGAAAGACGTTTTCTGGAGTTTCTGACTACTATAAAAATTTTAAATGTCAATATCTTTGGAGTCCTCACACCTATCGATGCAGCGATACCACCATCTTTTAGGGCATCTCATAAGCTATTTAATGCAATACAGAGTTTCTTTAAGCGTCTCACAAATACGGCAAAAATAGGTCAAAACCTAAGAGAGAGACGTTTTCTGGAGTTTCTGACTACTATAAAAAATTTTAAATGTCAATATCTTTGGAGTCCCTACACCTATCGATGCAGCGATACCACCATCTTTTAGGGCATCTCATAAGCTATTTAATGCAATACAGAGTTTCTTTAAGCGTCTCACAAATACGGCAAAATAGGTCAAAACCTAAGAGAAAGACGTTTTCTGGAGTTTCTGACTACTATAAAAATTTTAAATGTCAACATCTTTGGAGTCCTCACACCTATCGATGCAGCGATACCACCATCTTTTAGGGCATCTCATAAGCTATTTAATGCAATACAGAGTTTCTTTAAGCGTCTCACAAATACGGCAAAAATAGGTCAAAACCTAAGAGAAAGACGTTTTCTGGAGTTTCTGACTACTATACAAAAATTTAAATGTCAATATCTTTTGAGTCCTTACACCTATCGATGCAGCTATACCACCATCTTTCAGGGCATCTCATAAGCTATTAAATGCAATACAGAGTTTCTTTAAGCGTCTCACAGATACGGCAAAAATAGGTCAAAACCTAAGAGAAAGACATTTTCTGGAGTTTCTGACTACTATACAAAACTTTAAATGTCAATATCTTTTGAGTCCTTACACCTATCGATGCAGCGATACCACCATCTTTTAGGGCATCTCATAAGCTATCTATTGCAATACAGAGTTTCTTTAAGCGTCTCACAAATACGGCAAAAATAGGTCAAAACCTAAGAGAAAGACATTTTCTGGAGTTTCTGACTACCATAAAAAACTTTAAATGTCAATATCTTTTGAGTCCTTACACCTATCGATGCAGCGATACCACCATCTTTTAGGGCATCTCATAAGCTATTCAATGCAATACAGAGTTTCTTAAAAAACTTTAAATGTCAATATCTTTGGAGTCCTTACACCTATCGATGCAGCGATACCACCATCTTTCAGGGCATCTCATAAGCTATTTAATGCAATACAGAGTTTCTTTAAGCGTCTCACAAATACGGCAAAATAGGTCAAAACCTAAGAGAAAGACATTTTCTGGAGTTTCTGACTACTATACAAAACTTTAAATGTCAATATCTTTTGAGTCCTTACACCTATCGATGCAGCGATACCACCATCTTTTAGGGCATCTCATAAGCTATTTAATGCAATACAGAGTTTCTTAAAAAACTTTAAATGTCAATATCTTTTTAGTCCTTACACCTATCGATGCAGCGATACCACCAACTTTCAGGGCATCTCATAAGCTATTAAATGCAATACAGAGTTTCTTTAAGCGTCTCACAAATACGGCAAAAATAGGTCAAAACCTAAGAAAATGACATTTTCTAGATTTTCTGACTACTATAAAAATTCTAAATGTCAATATCTTTGGAGTCCTCACACCTATCGATGCAGCGATACCACCATCTTTCAGGGCATCTCATAAGCTATTTAATGCAATACAGAGTTTCTTTAAGCGTCTCACAAATACGGCAAAATAGGTCAAAACCTAAGAGAAAGACATTTTCTGGAGTTTCTGACTACCATAAAAAATTTTAAATGTCAATATCTTTGGAGTCCTCACACCTATCGATGCAGCGATACCACCATCTTTTAGGGCATCTTATAAGCTATTAAATGCAATACAGAGTTTCTTTAAGCGTCTCACAAATACGGCAAAAATAGGTCAAAACCTAAGAAAATGACATTTTCTAGATTTTCTGACTACTATAAAAATTTTAAATGTCAATATCTTTGGAGTCCTCACACCTATCGATGCAGCGATACCACCATCTTTTAGGGCATCTCATAAGCTATTTAATGCAACACAGAGTTTCTTTAAGCGTCTCACAAATACGGCAAAAATAGGTCAAAACCTAAGAGAAAGACGTTTTCTGGAGTTTCTGACTACTATAAAAAACTTTAAATGTCAATATCTTTGGAGTCCCTACACCTATCGATGCAGCGATACCACCATCTTTTAGGGCATCTCATAAGCTATTTAATGCAATACAGAGTTTCTTTAAGCGTCTCACAAATACGGCAAGATAGGTCAAAACCTAAGAGAAAGACGTTTTCTGGAGTTTCTGACTACTATAAAAATTTTAAATGTCAATATCTTTGGAGTCCTCACACCTATCGATGCAGCGATACCACCATCTTTTAGGGCATCTCATAAGCTATTAAATGCAATACAGAGTTTCTTTAAGCGTCTCACAAATACGGCAAAAATAGGTCAAAACCTAAGAAAATGACATTTTCTAGATTTTCTTACTACTATAAAAATTTTAAATGTCAATATCTTTGGAGTCCTCACACCTATCGATGCAGCGATACCACCATCTTTTAGGGCATCTCATAAGCTATTTAATGCAATACCGAGTTTCTTAAAAAACTTTAAATGTCAATATCTTTGGAGTCCTTACACCTATCGATGCAGCGATACCACCATCTTTCAGGGCATCTCATAAGCTATTTAATGCAATACAGAGTTTCTTTAAGCGTCTCACAAATACGGCAAAAATAGGTCAAAACCTAAGAGAAAGACGTTTTCTGGAGTTTCTGACTACTATAAAAAACTTTAAATGTCAATATCTTTGGAGTCCCTACACCTATCGATGCAGCGATACCACCATCTTTTAGGGCATCTCATAAGCTATTTAATGCAATACAGAGTTTCTTGAAGCGTCTCACAAATACGGCAAAATAGGTCAAAACCTAAGAGAAAGACGTTTTCTGGAGTTTCTGACTACTATAAAAATTTTAAATGTCAATATCTTTGGAGTCCTCACACCTATCGATGCAGCGATACCACCATCTTTTAGGGCATCTCATAAGCTATTTAATGCAATACAGAGTTTATTTAAGCGTCTCACAAATACGGCAAAAATAGGTCAAAACCTAAGAGAAAGACGTTTTCTGGAGTTTCTGACTACTATACAAAAATTTAAATGTCAATATCTTTTGAGTCCTTACACCTATCGATGCAGCTATACCACCAACTTTCAGGGCATCTCATAAGCTATTTAATGCAATACAGAGTTTCTTTAAGCGTCTCACAAATACGGCAAAATAGGTCAAAACCTAAGAGAAAGACATTTTCTGGAGTTTCTGACTACCATAAAAAACTTTAAATGTCAATATCTTTGGAGTCCTTACACCTATCGATGCAGCGATACCACCATCTTTTAGGGCATCTCATAAGCTATTTAATGCAATACAGAGTTTCTTTAAGCGTCTCACAAATACGGCAAAAATAGGTCAAATCCTAAGAGAAAGACATTTTCTGGAGTTTCTGACTACTATAAAAAATTTTAAATGTCAATATCTTTGGAGTCCTTACACCTATCGATGCAGCGATACCACCATCTTTTAGGGCATCTCATAAGCTATTAAATGCAATACAGAGTTTCTTTAAGCGTCTCACAAATACGGCAAAAATAGGTCAAAACCTAAGAGAAAGACATTTTCTGAAGTTTCTGACTACTATACAAAACTTTAAATGTCAATATCTTTTGAGTCCTTACACCTATCGATGCAGCGATACCACCATCTTTTGGGGCATCTCATAAGCTATTTAATGCAATACAGAGTTTCTTTAAGCGTCTCACAAATACGGCAAAAATAGGTCAAAACCTAAGAGAAAGACATTTTCTGGAGTTTCTGACTACCATAAAAAACTTGAAATGTCAATATCTTTTGAGTCCTTACACCTATCGATGCAGCGATACCACCATCTTTTAGGGCATCTCATAAGCTATTCAATGCAATACAGAGTTTCTTAAAAAATTTTAAATGTCAATATCTTTGGAGTCCTTACACCTATCGATGCAGCGATACCACCATCTTTCAGGGCATCTCATAAGCTATTTAATGCAATACAGAGTTTCTTTAAGCGTCTCACAAATACGGCAAAATAGGTCAAAACCTAAGAGAAAGACATTTTCTGGAGTTTCTGACTACTATACAAAACTTTAAATGTCAATATCTTTTGAGTCCTTACACCTATCGATGCAGCGATACCACCATCTTTTAGGGCATCTCATAAGCTATTTAATGCAATACAGAGTTTCTTAAAAAACTTTAAATGTCAATATTTTTGGAGTCCTTACACCTATCGATGCAGCGATACCACCATCTTTCAGGGCATCTCATAAGCTATTAAATGCAATACAGAGTTTCTTTAAGCGTCTCACAAATACGGCAAAAATAGGTCAAAACCTAAGAAAATGACATTTTCTAGATTTTCTGACTACTATAAAAATTCTAAATGTCAATATCTTTGGAGTCCTCACACCTATCGATGCAGCGATACCACCATCTTTCAGGGCACCTCATAAGCTATTTAATGCAATACGTCTTAAGCGTCTCACAAATACGGCAAAATAGGTCAAAACCTAAGAGAAAGACATTTTCTGGAGTTTCTGACTACCATAAAAAACTTTAAATGTCAATATCTTTGGAGTCCTTACACCTATCGATGCAGCGATACCACCATCTTTTAGGGCATCTCATAAGCTCTTAAATGCAATACAGAGTTTCTTTAAGCGTCTCACAAATACGGCAAAAATAGGTCAAAACCTAAGAGAAAGACATTTTCTGGAGTTTCTGACTACTATACAAAATTTTAAATGTCAATATCTTTTGAGTCCTTACACCTATCGATGCAGCGATACCACCATCTTTTAGGGCATCTCATAAGCTATTTAATGCAATACAGAGTTTCTTTAAGCGTCTCACAAATACGGAAAAAATAGGTCAAATCCTAAGAGAAAGACATTTTCTGGAGTTTCTGACTACCATAAAAAACTTTAAATGTCAATATCTTTGGAGTCCTTACACCTATCGATGCAGCGATACCACCATCTTTTAGGGCATCTCATAAGCTCTTAAATGCAATACAGAGTTTCTTTAAGCGTCTCACAAATACGGCAAAAATAGGTCAAAACCTAAGAGAAAGACATTTTCTGGAGTTTCTGACTACTATACAAAACTTTAAATGTCAATATCTTTTGAGTCCTTACACCTATCGAAGCAGCGATACCACCATCTTTTAGGGCATCTCATAAGCTGCTAAATGCAATACAGAGTTTCTTAAAAAACTTTAAATGTCAATATCTTTGGAGTCCTTACACCTATCGATGCAGCGATACCACCATCTTTTAGGGCATCTCATAAGCTGCTAAATGCAATACAGAGTTTCTTTAAGCGTCTTACAAATACGGCAAAAATAGGTCAAAACCTAAGAGAAAGACATTTTCTGGAGTTTCTGACTACTATAAAAAACTTTAAATGTCAATATCTTTTGAATCCTTACACCTATAGACGCAGCGATACCACCATCTTTTAGGGCATCTCATAAGCTGTTAAATGCAATACAGAGTTTCTTCAAGCGTCTCACAAATACGGCAAAATAGGTCAAAACCTAAGAGAAAGACGTTTTCTGGAGTTTCTGACTACTATAAAAATTTTAAATGTCAATATCTTTGGAGTCCTCACACCTATCGATGCAGCGATACCACCATCTTTCAGGGCATCTCATAAGCTATTTAATGCAATACAGAGTTTCTTTAAGCGTCTCACAAATACGGCAAAATAGGTCAAAACCTAAGAGAAAGACATTTTCTGGAGTTTCTGACTACCATAAAAAACTTTAAATGTCAATATCTTTGGAGTCCTTACACCTATCGATGCAGCGATACCACCATCTTTTAGGGCATCTCATAAGCTATTTAATGCAATACAGAGTTTCTTTAAGCGTCTCACAAATACGGCAAAAATAGGTCAAATCCTAAGAGAAAGACATTTTCTGGAGTTTCTGACTACTATAAAAAATGTTAAATGTCAATATCTTTGGAGTCCTTACACCTATCTATGCAGCGATACCACCATCTTTTAGGGCATCTCATAAGCTATTAAATGCAATACAGAGTTTCTTTAAGCGTCTCACAAATACGGCAAAAATAGGTCAAAACCTAAGAGAAAGACATTTTCTGGAGTTTCTGACTACTATACAAAACTTTAAATGTCAATATCTTTTGAGTCCTTACACCTATCGATGCAGCGATACCACCATCTTTTAGGGCATCTCGTAAGCTATTTAATGCAATACAGAGTTTCTTTAAGCGTCTCACAAATACGGCAAAAATAGGTCAAAACCTAAGAGAAAGACATTTTCTGGAGTTTCTGACTACCATAAAAAACTTGAAATGTCAATATCTTTTGAGTCCTTACACCTATCGATGCAGCGATACCACCATCTTTTAGGGCATCTCATAAGCTATTCAATGCAATACAGAGTTTCTTAAAAAACTTTAAATGTCAATATCTTTGGAGTCCTTACACCTATCGATGCAGCGATACCACCATCTTTCAGGGCATCTCATAAGCTATTTAATGCAATACAGAGTTTCTTTAAGCGTCTCACAAATACGGCAAAATAGGTCAAAACCTAAGAGAAAGACATTTTCTGGAGTTTCTGACTACTATACAAAACTTTAAATGTTAATATCTTTTGAGTCCTTACACCTATCGATGCAGCGATACCACCATCTTTTAGGGCATCTCATAAGCTATTTAATGCAATACAGAGTTTCTTAAAAAACTTTAAATGTCAATATCTTTGGAGTCCTTACACCTATCGATGCAGCGATACCACCATCTTTCAGGGCATCTCATAAGCTATTAAATGCAATACAGAGTTTCTTTAAGCGTCTCACAAATACGGAAAAAATAGGTCAAATCCTAAGAGAAAGACATTTTCTGGAGTTTCTGACTACCATAAAAAACTTTAAATGTCAATATCTTTGGAGTCCTTACACCTATAGACGCAGCGATACCACCATCTTTTAGGGCATCTCATAAGCTATTAAATGCAATACAGAGCTTTTTTAAGCGTCTCAAAAATACGGCAAAAATAGTTCAAAACCTAAGAAAAAGACATTTTCTAGATTTTCTGACTACTATAAAAAACTTTAAATGTCAATATCTTTGGAGTCCTTACACCTATCGCTGCAGCGATTCCACCATCTTTTAGGGCATCTCATAAGCTATTAAATGCAATACAGAGTTTCTTTAAGCGTCTCACAAATACGGAAAAATAGGTCAAAACCTAAGAGAAAGACATTTTCTTGATTTTCTGACTACTATAAAAAACTTTAAATGTCAATATCTTTTGAGTCCTTACACCTATCGATGCAGCGATACCACCATCTTTTAGGGCATCTCATAAGCTATTAAACGCAGTACAGAGTTTCTTTAAGCGTCTCACAAATACGGCAAAAATAGGTCAAAACCTAAGAGAAAGACATTTTCTGGAGTTTCTGACTACTATACAAAACTTTAAATGTCAATATCTTTTGAGTCCTTACACCTATCGATGCAGCGATACCACCATCTTTTAGGGCATCTCATAAGCTATTAAATGCGCTACAGAGTTTCTTTAAGCGTCTCACAAATACGGCAAAAATAGGTCCAAACCTAAGAGAAAGACATTTTCTGGAGTTTCTGACTACTATAAAAAAATTTTAAATGTCAATATCTTTGGAGTCCTTACACCTATCGATGCAGCGATACCACCATCTTTTAGGGCATTTCATAAGCTATTTAATGCAATACAGAGTTTCTTTAAGCGTCTCACAAATACGGCAAAAATAGGTCAAAACCTAAGAGAAAGACATTTTCTTGATTTTCTGACTACTATAAAAAACTTTAAATGTCAATATCTTTTGAGTCCTTACACCTATCGATGCAGCGATACCACCATCTTTTAGGGCATCTCATAAGCTATTAAACGCAGTACAGTTTCTTTGAGCGTCTCACAAATACGGCAAAAATAGGTCAAAACCTAAGAGAAAGACATTTTCTGGAGTTTCTGACTACTATACAAAACTTTAAATGTCAATATCTTTTGAGTCCTTACACCTATCGATGCAGCGATTCCACCATCTTTTAGGGCATCTCATAAGCTATTTAATGCAATACAGAGTTTCTTAAAAAATTTTAAATGTCAATATCTTTGGAGTCCTTACACCTATCGATGCAGCGATACCACCATCTTTCAGGGCATCTCATAAGCTATTTAATGCAATACAGAGTTTCTTTAAGCGTCTCACAAATACGGCAAAATAGGTCAAAACCTAAGAGAAAGACATTTTCTGGAGTTTCTGACTACTATACAAAACTTTAAATGTCAATATCTTTTGAGTCCTTACACCTATCGATGCAGCGATACCACCATCTTTTAGGGCATCTCATAAGCTATTTAATGCAATACAGAGTTTCTTAAAAAACTTTAAATGTCAATATTTTTGGAGTCCTTACACCTATCGATGCAGCGATACCACCATCTTTCAGGGCATCTCATAAGCTATTAAATGCAATACAGAGTTTCTTTAAGCGTCTCACAAATACGGCAAAAATAGGTCAAAACCTAAGAAAATGACATTTTCTAGATTTTCTGACTACTATAAGAATTCTAAATGTCAATATCTTTGGAGTCCTCACACCTATCGATGCAGCGATACCACCATCTTTCAGGGCACCTCATAAGCTATTTAATGCAATACGTCTTAAGCGTCTCACAAATACGGCAAAATAGGTCAAAACCTAAGAGAAAGACATTTTCTGGAGTTTCTGACTACCATAAAAAACTTTAAATGTCAATATCTTTGGAGTCCTTACACCTATCGATGCAGCGATACCACCATCTTTTAGGGCATCTCATAAGCTCTTAAATGCAATACAGAGTTTCTTTAAGCGTCTCACAAATACGGCAAAAATAGGTCAAAACCTAAGAGAAAGACATTTTCTGGAGTTTCTGACTACTATACAAAATTTTAAATGTCAATATCTTTTGAGTCCTTACACCTATCGATGCAGCGATACCACCATCTTTTAGGGCATCTCATAAGCTATTTAATGCAATACAGAGTTTCTTTAAGCGTCTCACAAATACGGAAAAAATAGGTCAAATCCTAAGAGAAAGACATTTTCTGGAGTTTCTGACTACCATAAAAAACTTTAAATGTCAATATCTTTGGAGTCCTTACACCTATCGATGCAGCGATACCACCATCTTTTAGGGCATCTCATAAGCTCTTAAATGCAATACAGAGTTTCTTTAAGCGTCTCACAAATACGGCAAAAATAGGTCAAAACCTAAGAGAAAGACATTTTCTGGAGTTTCTGACTACTATACAAAACTTTAAATGTCAATATCTTTTGAGTCCTTACACCTATCGAAGCAGCGATACCACCATCTTTTAGGGCATCTCATAAGCTGCTAAATGCAATACAGAGTTTCTTAAAAAACTTTAAATGTCAATATCTTTGGAGTCCTTACACCTATCGATGCAGCGATACCACCATCTTTTAGGGCATCTCATAAGCTGCTAAATGCAATACAGAGTTTCTTTAAGCGTCTTACAAATACGGCAAAAATAGGTCAAAACCTAAGAGAAAGACATTTTCTGGAGTTTCTGACTACTATAAAAAACTTTAAATGTCAATATCTTTTGAATCCTTACACCTATAGACGCAGCGATACCACCATCTTTTAGGGCATCTCATAAGCTGTTAAATGCAATACAGAGTTTCTTCAAGCGTCTCACAAATACGGCAAAATAGGTCAAAACCTAAGAGAAAGACGTTTTCTGGAGTTTCTGACTACTATAAAAATTTTAAATGTCAATATCTTTGGAGTCCTCACACCTATCGATGCAGCGATACCACCATCTTTCAGGGCATCTCATAAGCTATTTAATGCAATACAGAGTTTCTTTAAGCGTCTCACAAATACGGCAAAATAGGTCAAAACCTAAGAGAAAGACATTTTCTGGAGTTTCTGACTACCATAAAAAACTTTAAATGTCAATATCTTTGGAGTCCTTACACCTATCGATGCAGCGATACCACCATCTTTTAGGGCATCTCATAAGCTATTTAATGCAATACAGAGTTTCTTTAAGCGTCTCACAAATACGGCAAAAATAGGTCAAATCCTAAGAGAAAGACATTTTCTGGAGTTTCTGACTACTATAAAAAATGTTAAATGTCAATATCTTTGGAGTCCTTACACCTATCTATGCAGCGATACCACCATCTTTTAGGGCATCTCATAAGCTATTAAATGCAATACAGAGTTTCTTTAAGCGTCTCACAAATACGGCAAAAATAGGTCAAAACCTAAGAGAAAGACATTTTCTGGAGTTTCTGACTACTATACAAAACTTTAAATGTCAATATCTTTTGAGTCCTTACACCTATCGATGCAGCGATACCACCATCTTTTAGGGCATCTCGTAAGCTATTTAATGCAATACAGAGTTTCTTTAAGCGTCTCACAAATACGGCAAAAATAGGTCAAAACCTAAGAGAAAGACATTTTCTGGAGTTTCTGACTACCATAAAAAACTTGAAATGTCAATATCTTTTGAGTCCTTACACCTATCGATGCAGCGATACCACCATCTTTTAGGGCATCTCATAAGCTATTCAATGCAATACAGAGTTTCTTAAAAAACTTTAAATGTCAATATCTTTGGAGTCCTTACACCTATCGATGCAGCGATACCACCATCTTTCAGGGCATCTCATAAGCTATTTAATGCAATACAGAGTTTCTTTAAGCGTCTCACAAATACGGCAAAATAGGTCAAAACCTAAGAGAAAGACATTTTCTGGAGTTTCTGACTACTATACAAAACTTTAAATGTCAATATCTTTTGAGTCCTTACACCTATCAATGCAGCGATACCACCATCTTTTAGGGCATCTCATAAGCTATTTAATGCAATACAGAGTTTCTTAAAAAACTTTAAATGTCAATATCTTTGGAGTCCTTACACCTATCGATGCAGCGATACCACCATCTTTCAGGGCATCTCATAAGCTATTAAATGCAATACAGAGTTTCTTTAAGCGTCTCACAAATACGGAAAAAATAGGTCAAATCCTAAGAGAAAGACATTTTCTGGAGTTTCTGACTACCATAAAAAACTTTAAATGTCAATATCTTTGGAGTCCTTACACCTATAGACGCAGCGATACCACCATCTTTTAGGGCATCTCATAAGCTATTAAATGCAATACAGAGTTTCTTTAAGCGTCTCACAAATACGGAAAAATAGGTCAAAACCTAAGAGAAAGACATTTTCTTGATTTTCTGACTACTATAAAAAACTTTAAATGTCAATATCTTTTGAGTCCTTACACCTATCGATGCAGCGATACCACCATCTTTTAGGGCATCTCATAAGCTATTAAACGCAGTACAGAGTTTCTTTAAGCGTCTCACAAATACGGCAAAAATAGGTCAAAACCTAAGAGAAAGACATTTTCTGGAGTTTCTGACTACTATACAAAACTTTAAATGTCAATATCTTTTGAGTCCTTACACCTATCGATGCAGCGATACCACCATCTTTCAGGGCATCTCATAAGCTATTTAATGCAATACAGAGTTTCTTAAAAAACTTTAAATGTCAATATCTTTGGAGTCCTTACACCTATCGATGCAGCGATACCACCATCTTTCAGGGCATCTCATAAGCTATTAAATGCAATACAGAGTTTCTTTAAGCGTCTCACAAATACGGAAAAAATAGGTCAAATCCTAAGAGAAAGACATTTTCTGGAGTTTCTGACTACCATAAAAAACTTTAAATGTCAATATCTTTGGAGTCCTTACACCTATAGACGCAGCGATACCACCATCTTTTAGGGCATCTCATAAGCTATTAAATGCGCTACAGAGTTTCTTTAAGCGTCTCACAAATACGGCAAAAATAGGTCCAAACCTAAGAGAAAGACATTTTCTGGAGTTTCTGACTACTATAAAAAAATTTTAAATGTCAATATCTTTGGAGTCCTTACACCTATCGATGCAGCGATACCACCATCTTTTAGGGCATCTCATAAGCTATTAAACGCAGTACAGAGTTTCTTTAAGCGTCTCACAAATACGGCAAAAATAGGTCAAAACCTAAGAGAAAGACATTTTCTGGAGTTTCTGACTACTATACAAAACTTTAAATGTCAATATCTTTTGAGTCCTTACACCTATCGATGCAGCGATACCACCATCTTTTAGGGCATCTCATAAGCTATTAAATGCGCTACAGAGTTTCTTTAAGCGTCTCACAAATACGGCAAAAATAGTTCAAAACCTAAGAAAAAGACATTTTCTAGATTTTCTGACTACTATAAAAAACTTTAAATGTCAATATCTTTGGAGTCCTTACACCTATCGCTGCAGCGATTCCACCATCTTTTAGGGCATCTCATAAGCTATTAAATGCAATACAGAGTTTCTTTAAGCGTCTCACAAATACGGAAAAATAGGTCAAAACCTAAGAGAAAGACATTTTCTTGATTTTCTGACTACTATAAAAAACTTTAAATGTCAATATCTTTTGAGTCCTTACACCTATCGATGCAGCGATACCACCATCTTTTAGGGCATCTCATAAGCTATTAAACGCAGTACAGAGTTTCTTTAAGCGTCTCACAAATACGGCAAAAATAGGTCAAAACCTAAGAGAAAGACATTTTCTGGAGTTTCTGACTACTATACAAAACTTTAAATGTCAATATCTTTTGAGTCCTTACACCTATCGATGCAGCGATACCACCATCTTTTAGGGCATCTCATAAGCTATTAAATGCGCTACAGAGTTTCTTTAAGCGTCTCACAAATACGGCAAAAATAGGTCCAAACCTAAGAGAAAGACATTTTCTGGAGTTTCTGACTACTATAAAAAAATTTTAAATGTCAATATCTTTGGAGTCCTTACACCTATCGATGCAGCGATACCACCATCTTTTAGGGCATTTCATAAGCTATTTAATGCAATACAGAGTTTCTTTAAGCGTCTCACAAATACGGCAAAAATAGGTCAAAACCTAAGAGAAAGACATTTTCTTGATTTTCTGACTACTATAAAAAACTTTAAATGTCAATATCTTTTGAGTCCTTACACCTATCGATGCAGCGATACCACCATCTTTTAGGGCATCTCATAAGCTATTAAACGCAGTACAGTTTCTTTGAGCGTCTCACAAATACGGCAAAAATAGGTCAAAACCTAAGAGAAAGACATTTTCTGGAGTTTCTGACTACTATACAAAACTTTAAATGTCAATATCTTTTGAGTCCTTACACCTATCGATGCAGCGATTCCACCATCTTTTAGGGCATCTCATAAACTATTAAATGCAATACAGAGTTTCTTTAAGCGTCTCACAAATACGGCAAAATAGATCAAAACCTAAGAGAAAGACATTTTCTGGAGTTTCTGACTACCATAAAAAACTTTAAATGTCAATATCTTTGGAGTCCTTACACCTATCGATGCAGCGATACCACCATCTTTTAGGGCATCTCATAAGCTATTAAACGCAGTACAGAGTTTCTTTAAGTGTCTCACAAATACGGCAAAAATAGGTCAAAACCTAAGAGAAAGATATTTTCTGGAGTTTCTGACTACTATACAAAACTTTAAATGTCAATATCTTTTGAGTCCTTACACCTATCGATGCAGCGATACCACCATCTTTTAGGGCATCTCATAAGCTATTAAATGCGCTACAGAGTTTCTTTAAGCGTCTCACAAATACGGCAAAAATAGGTCCAAACCTAAGAGAAAGACATTTTCTGGAGTTTCTGACTACTATAAAAAAATTTTAAATGTCAATATCTTTGGAGTCCTTACACCTATCGATGCAGCGATACCACCATCTTTTAGGGCATCTCATAAGCTATTTAATGCAATACAGAGTTTCTTTAAGCGTCTCACAAATACGGCAAAAATAGGTCAAAACCTAAGAAAATGACATTTTCTAGATTTTCTGACTACTATAAAAATTCTAAATGTCAATATCTTTGGAGTCCTCACACCTATCGATGCAGCGATACCACCATCTTTCAGGGCATCTCATAAGCTATTTAATGCAATACAGAGTTTCTTTAAGCGTCTCACAAATACGGCAAAAATAGGTCCAAACCTAAGAGAAAGACATTTTCTGGAGTTTCTGACTACTATAAAAAAATTTTAAATGTCAATATCTTTGGAGTCCTTACACCTATCGATGCAGCGATACCACCATCTTTTAGGGCATCTCATAAGCTATTTAATGCAATACAGAGTTTCTTTAAGCGTCTCACAAATACGGCAAAATAGGTCAAAACCTAAGAGAAAGACATTTTCTGGAGTTTCTGACTACCATAAAAAATTTTAAATGTCAATATCTTTGGAGTCCTCACACCTATCGATGCAGCGATACCACCATCTTTTAGGGCATCTTATAAGCTATTAAATGCAATACAGAGTTTCTTTAAGCGTCTCACAAATACGGCAAAAATAGGTCAAAACCTAAGAAAATGACATTTTCTAGATTTTCTGACTACTATAAAAATTTTAAATGTCAATATCTTTGGAGTCCTCACACCTATCGATGCAGCGATACCACCATCTTTTAGGGCATCTCATAAGCTATTTAATGCAATACCGAGTTTCTTAAAAAACTTTAAATGTCAATATCTTTGGAGTCCTTACACCTATCGATGCAGCGATACCACCATCTTTCAGGGCATCTCATAAGCTATTTAATGCAATACAGAGTTTCTTTAAGCGTCTCACAAATACGGCAAAAATAGGTCAAAACCTAAGAGAAAGACGTTTTCTGGAGTTTCTGACTACTATAAAAAACTTTAAATGTCAATATCTTTGGAGTCCCTACACCTATCGATGCAGCGATACCACCATCTTTTAGGGCATCTCATAAGCTATTTAATGCAATACAGAGTTTCTTGAAGCGTCTCACAAATACGGCAAAATAGGTCAAAACCTAAGAGAAAGACGTTTTCTGGAGTTTCTGACTACTATAAAAATTTTAAATGTCAATATCTTTGGAGTCCTCACACCTATCGATGTAGCGATACCACCATCTTTTAGGGCATCTCATAAGCTATTTAATGCAATACAGAGTTTATTTAAGCGTCTCACAAATACGGCAAAAATAGGTCAAAACCTAAGAGAAAGACGTTTTCTGGAGTTTCTGACTACTATACAAAAATTTAAATGTCAATATCTTTTGAGTCCTTACACCTATCGATGCAGCTATACCACCAACTTTCAGGGCATCTCATAAGCTATTTAATGCAATACAGAGTTTCTTTAAGCGTCTCACAAATACGGCAAAATAGGTCAAAACCTAAGAGAAAGACATTTTCTGGAGTTTCTGACTACCATAAAAAACTTTAAATGTCAATATCTTTGGAGTCCTTACACCTATCGATGCAGCGATACCACCATCTTTTAGGGCATCTCATAAGCTATTTAATGCAATACAGAGTTTCTTTAAGCGTCTCACAAATACGGCAAAAATAGGTCAAATCCTAAGAGAAAGACATTTTCTGGAGTTTCTGACTACTATAAAAAATTTTAAATGTCAATATCTTTGGAGTCCTTACACCTATCGATGCAGCGATACCACCATCTTTTAGGGCATCTCATAAGCTATTAAATGCAATACAGAGTTTCTTTAAGCGTCTCACAAATACGGCAAAAATAGGTCAAAACCTAAGAGAAAGACATTTTCTGGAGTTTCTGACTACTATACAAAACTTTAAATGTCAATATCTTTTGAGTCCTTACACCTATCGATGCAGCGATACCACCATCTTTTGGGGCATCTCATAAGCTATTTAATGCAATACAGAGTTTCTTTAAGCGTCTCACAAATACGGCAAAAATAGGTCAAAACCTAAGAGAAAGACATTTTCTGGAGTTTCTGACTACCATAAAAAACTTGAAATGTCAATATCTTTTGAGTCCTTACACCTATCGATGCAGCGATACCACCATCTTTTAGGGCATCTCATAAGCTATTCAATGCAATACAGAGTTTCTTAAAAAATTTTAAATGTCAATATCTTTGGAGTCCTTACACCTATCGATGCAGCGATACCACCATCTTTCAGGGCATCTCATAAGCTATTTAATGCAATACAGAGTTTCTTTAAGCGTCTCACAAATACGGCAAAATAGGTCAAAACCTAAGAGAAAGACATTTTCTGGAGTTTCTGACTACTATACAAAACTTTAAATGTCAATATCTTTTGAGTCCTTACACCTATCGATGCAGCGATACCACCATCTTTTAGGGCATCTCATAAGCTATTTAATGCAATACAGAGTTTCTTAAAAAACTTTAAATGTCAATATTTTTGGAGTCCTTACACCTATCGATGCAGCGATACCACCATCTTTCAGGGCATCTCATAAGCTATTAAATGCAATACAGAGTTTCTTTAAGCGTCTCACAAATACGGCAAAAATAGGTCAAAACCTAAGAAAATGACATTTTCTAGATTTTCTGACTACTATAAAAATTCTAAATGTCAATATCTTTGGAGTCCTCACACCTATCGATGCAGCGATACCACCATCTTTCAGGGCACCTCATAAGCTATTTAATGCAATACAGAGTTTCTTTAAGCGTCTCACAAATACGGCAAAATAGGTCAAAACCTAAGAGAAAGACATTTTCTGGAGTTTCTGACTACCATAAAAAACTTTAAATGTCAATATCTTTGGAGTCCTTACACCTATCGATGCAGCGATACCACCATCTTTTAGGGCATCTCATAAGCTCTTAAATGCAATACAGAGTTTCTTTAAGCGTCTCACAAATACGGCAAAAATAGGTCAAAACCTAAGAGAAAGACATTTTCTGGAGTTTCTGACTACTATACAAAATTTTAAATGTCAATATCTTTTGAGTCCTTACACCTATCGATGCAGCGATACCACCATCTTTTAGGGCATCTCATAAGCTATTTAATGCAATACAGAGTTTCTTTAAGCGTCTCACAAATACGGAAAAAATAGGTCAAATCCTAAGAGAAAGACATTTTCTGGAGTTTCTGACTACCATAAAAAACTTTAAATGTCAATATCTTTGGAGTCCTTACACCTATCGATGCAGCGATACCACCATCTTTTAGGGCATCTCATAAGCTCTTAAATGCAATACAGAGTTTCTTTAAGCGTCTCACAAATACGGCAAAAATAGGTCAAAACCTAAGAGAAAGACATTTTCTGGAGTTTCTGACTACTATACAAAACTTTAAATGTCAATATCTTTTGAGTCCTTACACCTATCGAAGCAGCGATACCACCATCTTTTAGGGCATCTCATAAGCTGCTAAATGCAATACAGAGTTTCTTAAAAAACTTTAAATGTCAATATCTTTGGAGTCCTTACACCTATCGATGCAGCGATACCACCATCTTTTAGGGCATCTCATAAGCTGCTAAATGCAATACAGAGTTTCTTTAAGCGTCTTACAAATACGGCAAAAATAGGTCAAAACCTAAGAGAAAGACATTTTCTGGAGTTTCTGACTACTATAAAAAACTTTAAATGTCAATATCTTTTGAATCCTTACACCTATAGACGCAGCGATACCACCATCTTTTAGGGCATCTCATAAGCTGTTAAATGCAATACAGAGTTTCTTCAAGCGTCTCACAAATACGGCAAAATAGGTCAAAACCTAAGAGAAAGACGTTTTCTGGAGTTTCTGACTACTATAAAAATTTTAAATGTCAATATCTTTGGAGTCCTCACACCTATCGATGCAGCGATACCACCATCTTTCAGGGCATCTCATAAGCTATTTAATGCAATACAGAGTTTCTTTAAGCGTCTCACAAATACGGCAAAATAGGTCAAAACCTAAGAGAAAGACATTTTCTGGAGTTTCTGACTACCATAAAAAACTTTAAATGTCAATATCTTTGGAGTCCTTACACCTATCGATGCAGCGATACCACCATCTTTTAGGGCATCTCATAAGCTATTTAATGCAATACAGAGTTTCTTTAAGCGTCTCACAAATACGGCAAAAATAGGTCAAATCCTAAGAGAAAGACATTTTCTGGAGTTTCTGACTACTATAAAAAATGTTAAATGTCAATATCTTTGGAGTCCTTACACCTATCTATGCAGCGATACCACCATCTTTTAGGGCATCTCATAAGCTCTTAAATGCAATACAGAGTTTCTTTAAGCGTCTCACAAATACGGCAAAAATAGGTCAAAACCTAAGAGAAAGACATTTTCTGGAGTTTCTGACTACTATACAAAATTTTAAATGTCAATATCTTTTGAGTCCTTACACCTATCGATGCAGCGATACCACCATCTTTTAGGGCATCTCATAAGCTCTTAAATGCAATACAGAGTTTCTTTAAGCGTCTCACAAATACGGCAAAAATAGGTCAAAACCTAAGAGAAAGACATTTTCTGGAGTTTCTGACTACTATACAAAACTTTAAATGTCAATATCTTTTGAGTCCTTACACCTATCGAAGCAGCGATACCACCATCTTTTAGGGCATCTCATAAGCTGCTAAATGCAATACAGAGTTTCTTAAAAAACTTTAAATGTCAATATCTTTGGAGTCCTTACACCTATCGATGCAGCGATACCACCATCTTTTAGGGCATCTCATAAGCTGCTAAATGCAATACAGAGTTTCTTTAAGCGTCTTACAAATACGGCAAAAATAGGTCAAAACCTAAGAGAAAGACATTTTCTGGAGTTTCTGACTACTATAAAAAACTTTAAATGTCAATATCTTTTGAATCCTTACACCTATAGACGCAGCGATACCACCATCTTTTAGGGCATCTCATAAGCTGTTAAATGCAATACAGAGTTTCTTCAAGCGTCTCACAAATACGGCAAAATAGGTCAAAACCTAAGAGAAAGACGTTTTCTGGAGTTTCTGACTACTATAAAAATTTTAAATGTCAATATCTTTGGAGTCCTCACACCTATCGATGCAGCGATACCACCATCTTTCAGTTCATCTCATAAGCTATTTAATGCAATACAGAGTTTCTTTAAGCGTCTCACAAATACGGCAAAATAGGTCAAAACCTAAGAGAAAGACATTTTCTGGAGTTTCTGACTACCATAAAAAACTTTAAATGTCAATATCTTTGGAGTCCTTACACCTATCGATGCAGCGATACCACCATCTTTTAGGGCATCTCATAAGCTATTTAATGCAATACAGAGTTTCTTTAAGCGTCTCACAAATACGGCAAAAATAGGTCAAATCCTAAGAGAAAGACATTTTCTGGAGTTTCTGACTACTATAAAAAATGTTAAATGTCAATATCTTTGGAGTCCTTACACCTATCTATGCAGCGATACCACCATCTTTTAGGGCATCTCATAAGCTATTAAATGCAATACAGAGTTTCTTTAAGCGTCTCACAAATACGGCAAAAATAGGTCGAAACCTAAGAGAAAGACATTTTCTGGAGTTTCTGACTACTATACAAAACTTTAAATGTCAATATCTTTTGAGTCCTTACACCTATCGATGCAGCGATACCACCATCTTTTAGGGCATCTCATAAGCTATTTAATGCAATACAGAGTTTCTTTAAGCGTCTCACAAATACGGCAAAAATAGGTCAAAACCTAAGAGAAAGACATTTTCTGGAGTTTCTGACTACCATAAAAAACTTGAAATGTCAATATCTTTTGAGTCCTTACACCTATCGATGCAGCGATACCACCATCTTTTAGGGCATCTCATAAGCTATTTAATGCAATACAGAGTTTCTTTAAGCGTCTCACAAATACGGCAAAAATAGGTCGAAACCTAAGAGAAAGACATTTTCTGGAGTTTCTGACTACTATACAAAACTTTAAATGTCAATATCTTTTGAGTCCTTACACCTATCGATGCAGCGATACCACCATCTTTTAGGGCATCTCATAAGCTATTCAATGCAATACAGAGTTTCTTAAAAAACTTTAAATGTCAATATCTTTGGAGTCCTTACACCTATCGATGCAGCGATACCACCATCTTTCAGGGCATCTCATAAGCTATTTAATGCAATACAGAGTTTCTTTAAGCGTCTCACAAATACGGCAAAATAGGTCAAAACCTAAGAGAAAGACATTTTCTGGAGTTTCTGACTACTATACAAAACTTTAAATGTCAATATCTTTTGAGTCCTTACACCTATCGATGCAGCGATACCACCATCTTTTAGGGCATCTCATAAGCTATTTAATGCAATACAGAGTTTCTTAAAAAACTTTAAATGTCAATATCTTTGGAGTCCTTACACCTATCGATGCAGCGATACCACCATCTTTCAGGGCATCTCATAAGCTATTAAATGCAATACAGAGTTTCTTTAAGCGTCTCACAAATACGGAAAAAATAGGTCAAATCCTAAGAGAAAGACATTTTCTGGAGTTTCTGACTACCATAAAAAACTTTAAATGTCAATATCTTTGGAGTCCTTACACCTATAGACGCAGCGATACCACCATCTTTTAGGGCATCTCATAAGCTATTAAATGCAATACAGAGCTTTTTTAAGCGTCTCAAAAATACGGCAAAAATAGTTCAAAACCTAAGAAAAAGACATTTTCTAGATTTTCTGACTACTATAAAAAACTTTAAATGTCAATATCTTTGGAGTCCTTACACCTATCGCTGCAGCGATTCCACCATCTTTTAGGGCATCTCATAAGCTATTAAATGCAATACAGAGTTTCTTTAAGCGTCTCACAAATACGGAAAAATAGGTCAAAACCTAAGAGAAAGACATTTTCTTGATTTTCTGACTACTATAAAAAACTTTAAATGTCAATATCTTTTGAGTCCTTACACCTATCGATGCAGCGATACCACCATCTTTTAGGGCATCTCATAAGCTATTAAACGCAGTACAGAGTTTCTTTAAGCGTCTCACAAATACGGCAAAAATAGGTCAAAACCTAAGAGAAAGACATTTTCTGGAGTTTCTGACTACTATACAAAACTTTAAATGTCAATATCTTTTGAGTCCTTACACCTATCGATGCAGCGATACCACCATCTTTTAGGGCATCTCATAAGCTATTAAATGCAATACAGAGTTTCTTTAAGCGTCTCACAAATACGGCAAAAATAGGTCCAAACCTAAGAGAAAGACATTTTCTGGAGTTTCTGACTACTATAAAAAAATTTTAAATGTCAATATCTTTGGAGTCCTTACACCTATCGATGCAGCGATACCACCATCTTTTAGGGCATCTCATAAGCTATTTAATGCAATACAGAGTTTCTTTAAGCGTCTCACAAATACGGCAAAAATAGGTCAAAACCTAAGAGAAAGACATTTTCTTGATTTTCTGACTACTATAAAAAACTTTAAATGTCAATATCTTTTGAGTCCTTACACCTATCGATGCAGCGATACCACCATCTTTTAGGGCATCTCATAAGCTATTAAACGCAGTACAGTTTCTTTGAGCGTCTCACAAATACGGCAAAAATAGGTCAAAACCTAAGAGAAAGACATTTTCTGGAGTTTCTGACTACTATACAAAATTTTAAATGTCAATATCTTTTGAGTCCTTACACCTATCGATGCAGCGATTCCACCATCTTTTAGGGCATCTCATAAACTATTAAATGCAATACAGAGTTTCTTTAAGCGTCTCACAAATACGGAAAAATAGGTCAAAACCTAAGAGAAAGACATTTTCTAGATTTTCTGACTACTATAAAAAACTTTAAATGTCAAGATCTTTTGAGTCCTTACACCTATCGATGCAGCGATACCACCATCTTTTAGGGCATCTCATAAGCTATTAAATGCAATACAGAGTTTCTTTAAGCGTCTCACAAATACGGCAAAAATAGGTCAAAACCTAAGAGAAAGACATTTTCTGGAGTTTCTGACTACTATAAAAAACTTTAAATGTCAATATCTTTGGAGTCCTTACACCTATCGCTGCAGCGATTCCACCATCTTTTAGGGCATCTCATAAGCTATTAAATGCAACACAGAGTTTCTTTAAGCGTCTCACAAATACGGAAAAATAGGTCAAAACCTAAGAGAAAGACATTTTCTAGAGTTTCTGACTACTATACAAAACTTTAAATGTCAATATCTTTGGAGTCCTTACACCTATCGATGCAGCGATACCACCATCTTTTAGGGCATCTCATAGGCTATTTAATGCAATACAGAGTTTCTTTAAGCGTCTCACAAATACGGAAAAATAGGTCAAAACCTAAGAGAAAGACATTTTCTGGAGTTTCTGACTACTATACAAAACTTTAAATGTCAATATCTTTGGAGTCCTTACACCTATCGCTGCAGCGATTTCACCATCTTTTAGGGCATCTCATAAGCTATTAAATGCAATACAGAGTTTCTTTAAGCGTCTCACAAATACGGAAAAATAGGTCAAAACCTAAGAGAAAGACATTTTCTGGAGTTTCTGACTACTATACAAAACTTTAAATGTCAATATCTTTGGAGTCCTTACACTTATCGCTGCAGCGATACCACCATCTTTTAGGGCATCTCATAATCTATTAAATGCAATACAGAGTTTCTTTAAGCGTCTCACAAATACGGCAAAAATAGGTCAAAACCTAAGAGAAAGACATTTTCTAGATTTTCTGACTACTATAAAAAACTTTAAATGTCAAGATCTTTTGAGTCCTTACACCTATCGATGCAGCGATACCACCATCTTTTAGGGCATCTCATAAGCTATTAAATGCAATACAGAGTTTCTTTAAGCGTCTCATAAATACGGCAAAAATAGGTCAAAACCTAAGAGAAAGACATTTTCTGGAGTTTCTGACTACTATAAAAAACTTTAAATGTCAATATCTTTGGAGTCCTTACACCTATCGCTGCAGCGATTCCACCATCTTTTAGGGCATCTCATAGGCTATTAAATGCAATACAGAGTTTCTTTAAGCGTCTCACAAATACGGAAAAATAGGTCAAAACCTAAGAGAAAGACATTTTCTGGAGTTTCTGACTACTATACAAAACTTTAAATGTCAATATCTTTGGAGTCCTTACACCTATCGATGCAGCGATACCACCATCTTTTAGGGCATCTCATAAGCTATTTAATGCAATACAGAGTTTTTTTAAGCGTCTCACATATACGGCAAAAATAGGTCAAAACCTAAGAGAAAGACATTTTCTGGAGTTTCTGACTACTATAAAAAACTTTAAATATCAATATCTTTGGAGTCCTTACACCTATCGATGAAGCGATACCACCATATTTAAGCATCTCATAAGCTATTAAATGCAATACAGAGTTTCTTTAAGCGTCTCACAAATACGGCAAAAATAGGTCAAAACCTAAGAGAAAGACATTTTCTGGAGTTTCTGACTACTATACAAAACTTTAAATGTCAATATCTTTTGAGTCCTTACACCTATCGATGCAGCCATCCACCATCTTTTAGGGCATCTCATAAGCTATTAAATGCAATACAGAGTTTCTTTAAGCGTCTCACAAATACGGAAAAATAGGTCAAAACCTAAGAGAAAGACATTTTCTGGAGTTTCTGACTACTATACAAAACTTTAAATGTCAATATCTTTGGAGTCCTTACACCTATCGATGCAGCGATACCACCATCTTTTAGGGCATCTCATAAGCTATTTAGTGCAATACAGAGTTTCTTTAAGCGTCTCACAAATACGGCAAAAATAGGTCAAAACCTAAGAGAAAGACATTTTCTTGATTTTCTGACTACTATAAAAAACTTTAAATGTCAATATCTTTGGAGTCCTTACACCTATCGCTGCAGCGATTCCACCATCTTTTAGGGCATATCATAAGCTATTAAATGCAATACAGAGTTTCTTTAAGCGTCTCACAAATACGGAAAAGTAGGTCAAAACCTAAGAGAAAGACATTTTCTGGAGTTTCTGACTACTATACAAAACTTTAAATGCCAATATCTTTGGAGTCCTTACACCTATCGATGCAGCGATACCACCATCTTTTAGGGCATCTCATAAGCTATTTAATGCAATACAGAGTTTCTTTAAGCGTCTCACAAATACGGAAAAATAGGTCAAAACCTAAGAGAAAGACATTTTCTGGAGTTTCTGACTACTATACAAAACTTTAAATGTCAATATCTTTGGAGTCCTTACACCTATCGCTGCAGCGATTCCACCATCTTTTAGGGCATCTCATAAGCTATTAAATGCAATACAGAGTTTCTTTAAGCGTCTCACAAATACGGAAAAATAGGTCAAAACCTAAGAGAAAGACATTTTCTGGAGTTTCTGACTACTATAAAAAACTTTAAATATCAATATCTTTGGAGTCCTTACACCTATCGATGAAGCGATACCACCATCTTTAAGCATCTCATAAGCTATTAAATGCAATACAGAGTTTCTTTAAGCGTCTCACAAATACGGCAAAAATAGGTCAAAACCTAAGAGAAAGACATTTTCTGGAGTTTCTGACTACTATACAAAACTTTAAATGTCAATATCTTTTGAGTCCTTACACCTATCGATGCAGCGATACCACCATCTTTTAGGGCATCTCATAAGCTATTTAACGCAGTACAGAGTTTCTTTAAGCGTCTCACAAATACGGAAAAATAGGTCAAAACCTAAGAGAAAGACATTTTCTGGAGTTTCTGACTACTATACAAAACTTTAAATGTCAATATCTTTGGAGTCCTTACACCTATCGCTGCAGCGATTCCACCATCTTTTAGGGCATCTCATAAGCTATTAAATGCAACACAGAGTTTCTTTAAGCGTCTCACATATACGGCAAAAATAGGTCAAAACCTAAGAGAAAGACATTTTCTGGAGTTTCTGACTACTATAAAAAACTTTAAATATCAATATCTTTGGAGTCCTTACACCTATCGATGAAGCGATACCACCATCTTTAAGCATCTCATAAGCTATTAAATGCAATACAGAGTTTCTTTAAGCGTCTCACAAATACGGCAAAAATAGGTCAAAACCTAAGAGAAAGACATTTTCTGGAGTTTCTGACTACTATACAAAACTTTAAATGTCAATATCTTTTGAGTCCTTACACCTATCGATGCAGCGATACCACCATCTTTTAGGGCATCTCATAAGCTATTTAACGCAGTACAGAGTTTCTTTAAGCGTCTCACAAATACGGCAAAAATAGGTCAAAACCTAAGAGAAAGACATTTTCTGGAGTTTCTGACTACTATACAAAACTTTAAATGTCAATATCTTTTGAGTCCTTACACCTATCGATGCAGCAACAGAGAGAAAGACATTTTCTGGAGTTTCTGACTACTATACAAAACTTTAAATGTCAATATCTTTGGAGTCCTTACACCTATCGATGCAGCGATACCACCATCTTTTAGGGCATCTCATAAGCTATTTAATGCAATACAGAGTTTTTTTAAGCGTCTCACATATACGGCAAAAATAGGTCAAAACCTAAGAGAAAGACATTTTCTGGAGTTTCTGACTACTATAAAAAACTTTAAATATCAATATCTTTGGAGTCCTTACACCTATCGATGAAGCGATACCACCATATTTAAGCATCTCATAAGCTATTAAATGCAATACAGAGTTTCTTTAAGCGTCTCACAAATACGGCAAAAATAGGTCAAAACCTAAGAGAAAGACATTTTCTGGAGTTTCTGACTACTATACAAAACTTTAAATGTCAATATCTTTTGAGTCCTTACACCTATCGATGCAGCCATCCACCATCTTTTAGGGCATCTCATAAGCTATTAAATGCAATACAGAGTTTCTTTAAGCGTCTCACAAATACGGAAAAATAGGTCAAAACCTAAGAGAAAGACATTTTCTGGAGTTTCTGACTACTATACAAAACTTTAAATGTCAATATCTTTGGAGTCCTTACACCTATCGATGCAGCGATACCACCATCTTTTAGGGCATCTCATAAGCTATTTAATGCAATACAGAGTTTCTTTAAGCGTCTCACAAATACGGCAAAAATAGGTCAAAACCTAAGAGAAAGACATTTTCTTGATTTTCTGACTACTATAAAAAACTTTAAATGTCAATATCTTTGGAGTCCTTACACCTATCGCTGCAGCGATTCCACCATCTTTTAGGGCATATCATAAGCTATTAAATGCAATACAGAGTTTCTTTAAGCGTCTCACAAATACGGAAAAGTAGGTCAAAACCTAAGAGAAAGACATTTTCTGGAGTTTCTGACTACTATACAAAACTTTAAATGCCAATATCTTTGGAGTCCTTACACCTATCGATGCAGCGATACCACCATCTTTTAGGGCATCTCATAAGCTATTAAATGCAATACAGAGTTTCTTTAAGCGTCTCACAAATACGGAAAAGTAGGTCAAAACCTAAGAGAAAGACATTTTCTGGAGTTTCTGACTACTATACAAAACTTTAAATGCCAATATCTTTGGAGTCCTTACACCTATCGCTGCAGCGATTCCACCATCTTTTAGGGCATCTCATAAGCTATTAAATGCAATACAGAGTTTCTTTAAGCGTCTCACAAATACGGAAAAATAGGTCAAAACCTAAGAGAAAGACATTTTCTGGAGTTTCTGACTACTATACAAAACTTTAAATGTCAATATCTTTGGAGTCCTTACACTTATCGATGCAGCGATACGACCATCTTTTAGGGCATCTCATAATCTATTAAATGCAATACAGAGTTTCTTTAAGCGTCTCACAAATACGGCAAAAATAGGTCAAAACCTAAGAGAAAGACATTTTCTAGATTTTCTGACTACTATAAAAAATTTTAAATGTCAAGATCTTTTGAGTCCTTACACCTATCGATGCAGCGATACCACCATCTTTTAGGGCATCTCATAAGCTATTAAATGCAATACAGAGTTTCTTTAATCGTCTCACAAATACGGCAAAAATAGGTCAAAACCTAAGAGAAAGACATTTTCTGGAGTTTCTGACTACTATAAAAAACTTTAAATGTCAATATCTTTGGAGTCCTTACACCTATCGCTGCAGCGATTCCACCATCTTTTAGGGCATCTCATAAGCTATTAAATGCAATACAGAGTTTCTTTAAGCGTCTCACAAATACGGAAAAATAGGTCAAAACCTAAGAGAAAGACATTTTCTGGAGTTTCTGACTACTATACAAAACTTTAAATGTCAATATCTTTGGAGTCCTTACACCTATCGATGCAGCGATACCACCATCTTTTAGGGCATCTCATAAGCTATTTAATGCAATACAGAGTTTTTTTAAGCGTCTCACATATACGGCAAAAATAGGTCAAAACCTAAGAGAAAGACATTTTCTGGAGTTTCTGACTACTATAAAAAACTTTAAATATCAATATCTTTGGAGTCCTTACACCTATCGATGAAGCGATACCACCATATTTAAGCATCTCATAAGCTATTAAATGCAATACAGAGTTTCTTTAAGCGTCTCACAAATACGGCAAAAATAGGTCAAAACCTAAGAGAAAGACATTTTCTGGAGTTTCTGACTACTATACAAAACATTAAATGTCAATATCTTTTGAGTCCTTACACCTATCGATGCAGCGATACCACCATCTTTTAGGGCATCTCATAAGCTATTTAACGCAGTACAGAGTTTCTTTAAGCGTCTCACAAATACGGCAAAAATAGGTCAAAACCTAAGAGAAAGACATTTTCTGGAGTTTCTGACTACTATACAAAACTTTAAATGTCAATATCTTTTGAGTCCTTACACCTATCGATGCAGCGATACCACCATCTTTTAGGGCATCTCATAAGCTATTAAATGCAATACAGAGTTTTTTTTAAGCGTCTCACAAATACGGCAAAAATAGGTCAAAACCTAAGAGAAAGACATTTTCTAGATTTTCTGACTACTATAAACAACTTTAAATGTCAAGATCTTTTGAGTCCTTACACCTATCGATGCAGCGATACCACCATCTTTTAGGGCATCTCATAAACTATTAAATGCAATACAGAGTTTCTTTAAGCGTCTCACAAATACGGCAAAAATAGGTCAAAACCTAAGAGAAAGACATTTTCTGGAGTTTCTGACTACTATAAAAAACTTTAAATGTCAATATCTTTGGAGTCCTTACACCTATCGATGCAGCGATACCACCATCTTTTAGGGCATCTCATAAGCTATTAAATGCAATACAGAGTTTTTTTTAAGCGTCTCACAAATACGGCAAAAATAGGTCCAAACCTAAGAGAAAGACATTTTCTGGAGTTTTTGACTACTATAAAAAACTTTAAATGTCAATATCTTTGGAGTCCTTACACCTATCGCTGCAGCGATACCACCATCTTTTAGGGCATCTCATAAGCTATTAAATGCAATACAGAGTTTCTTTAAGCGTCTTACAAATACGGCAAAAATAGGTCAAAACCTAAGAGAAAGACATTTTCTAGATTTTCTGACTACTATAAAAAACTTTAAATGTCAAGATCTTTTGAGTCCTTACACCTATCGATGCAGCGATACCACCATCTTTTAGGGCATCTCATAAGCTATTAAATGCAATACAGAGTTTCTTTAAGCGTCTCACAAATACGGCAAAAATAGGTCAAAACCTAAGAGAAAGACATTTTCTGGAGTTTCTGACTACTATAAAAAACTTTAAATGTCAATATTTTTGGAGTCCTTACACCTATCGATGCAGCGATACCACCATCTTTTAGGGCATCTCATAAGCTATTAAATGCAATACAGAGTTTTTTTTAAGCGTCTCACAAATACGGCAAAAATAGGTCCAAACCTAAGAGAAAGACATTTTCTGGAGTTTCTGACTACTATAAAAAACTTTAAATGTCAATATCTTTGGAGTCCTTACACCTATCGCTGCAGCCATACCACCATCTTTTAGGGCATCTCATAAGCTATTAAATGCAATACAGAGTTTCTTTAAGCGTCTTACAAATACGGCAAAAATAGGTCAAAACCTAAGAGAAAGACATTTTCTAGATTTTCTGACTACTATAAAAAACTTTAAATGTCAATATCTTTGGAGTCCTTACACCTATCGATGCAGCGATACCACCATCTTTTAGGGCATCTCATAAGCTATTTAATGCAATACAGAGTTTTTTTAAGCGTCTCACATATACGGCAAAAATAGGTCAAAACCTAAGAGAAAGACATTTTCTGGAGTTTCTGACTACTATAAAAAACTTTAAATATCAATATCTTTGGAGTCCTTACACCTATCGATGAAGCGATACCACCATCTTTAAGCATCTCATAAGCTATTAAATGCAATACAGAGTTTCTTTAAGCGTCTCACAAATACGGCAAAAATAGGTCAAAACCTAAGAGAAAGACATTTTCTGGAGTTTCTGACTACTATACAAAACTTTAAATGTCAATATCTTTTGAGTCCTTACACCTATCGATGCAGCGATACCACCATCTTTTAGGGCATCTCATAAGCTATTTAACGCAGTACAGAGTTTCTTTAAGCGTCTCACAAATACGGCAAAAATAGGTCAAAACCTAAGAGAAAGACATTTTCTGGAGTTTCTGACTACTATACAAAACTTTAAATGTCAATATCTTTTGAGTCCTTACACCTATCGATGCAGCGATACCACCATCTTTTAGGGCATCTCATAAGCTATTAAATGCGCTACAGAGTTTCTTTAAGCGTCTCACAAATACGGCCAAAATAGGTCCAAACCTAAGAGAAAGACATTTTCTGGAGTTTCTGACTACTATAAAAAAATTTAAATGTCAATATCTTTGGAGTCCTTACACCTATCGCTGCAGCGATGCCACCATCTTTTAGGGCATCTCATAAGCTATTAAATGCAATACAGAGTTTCTTTAAGCGTCTTACAAATACGGCAAAAATAGGTCAAAACCTAAGAGAAAGACATTTTCTAGATTTTCTGACTACTATAAAAAACTTTAAATGTCAATATCTTTGGAGTCCTTACACCTATCGATGCAGCGATACCACCATCTTTTAGGACATCTCATAAGCTATTTAATGCAATACAGAGTTTTTTTAAGCGTCTCACATATACGGCAAAAATAGGTCAAAACCTAAGAGAAAGACATTTTCTGGAGTTTCTGACTACTATAAAAAACTTTAAATATCAATATCTTTGGAGTCCTTACACCTATCGATGAAGCGATACCACCATCTTTAAGCATCTCATAAGCTATTAAATGCAATACAGAGTTTCTTTAAGCGTCTCACAAATACGGCAAAAATAGGTCAAAACCTAAGAGAAAGACATTTTCTGGAGTTTCTGACTACTATACAAAACTTTAAATGTCAATATCTTTTGAGTCCTTACACCTATCGATGCAGCGATACCACCATCTTTTAGGGCATCTCATAAGCTATTTAACGCAGTACAGAGTTTCTTTAAGCGTCTCACAAATACGGCAAAAATAGGTCAAAACCTAAGAGAAAGACATTTTCTGGAGTTTCTGACTACTATACAAAACTTTAAATGTCAATATCTTTTGAGTCCTTACACCTATCGATGCAGCGATACCACCATCTTTTAGGGCATCTCATAAGCTATTAAATGCGCTACAGAGTTTCTTTAAGCGTCTCACAAATACGGCCAAAATAGGTCCAAACCTAAGAGAAAGACATTTTCTGGAGTTTCTGACTACTATAAAAAAATTTAAATGTCAATATCTTTGGAGTCCTTACACCTATCGCTGCAGCGATGCCACCATCTTTTAGGGCATCTCATAAGTTATTAAATGCAATACAGAGTTTCTTTAAGCGTCTCACAAATACGGCAAAAATTGGTCAAAACCTAAGAGAAAGACATTTTCTAGATTTTCTGACTACTATAAAAAACTTTAAATGTCAAGATCTTTTGAGTCCTTACACCTATCGATGCAGCGATACCACCATCTTTTAGGGCATCTCATAAGCTATTAAATGCAATACAGAGTTTTTTTTAAGCGTCTCACAAATACGGCAAAAATAGGTCCAAACCTAAGAGAAAGACATTTTCTGGAGTTTCTGACTACTATAAAAAACTTTAAATGTCAATATCTTTGGAGTCCTTACACCTATCGATGCAGCGATACCACCATCTCTTAGGGCATCTCATAAGCTATTAAATGCAATACAGAGTTTCTTTAAGCGTCTCACAAATACGGCAAAAATAGGTCAAAACCTAAGAGAAAGACATTTTCTGGAGTTTCTGACTACTATAAAAAACTCTAAATATCAATATCTTTGGAGTCCTTACACCCATCGCTGCAGCGATACCACCATCTTTTAGGGCATCTCATAAGCTATTAAATGCAATACAGAGTTTCTTTAAGCGTCTCACAAATACGGCAAAAATAGGTCAAAACCTAAGAGAAAGACATTTTCTGGAGTTTCTGACTACTATAAAAAATTTTAAATGTCAATATCTTTGGAGTCCTTACACCTATCGATGCAGCGATACCACCATCTTTTAGGGCATCTCATAAGCTATTAAATGCAATACAGTGTTTCCTTACGCATCTCACAAATACGGCAAAAATAGGTCCAAACCTAAGAGAAAGACATTTTCTGGAGTTTCTGACTACTATAAAAATTTTAAATGTCAATATCTTTGGAGTCCTTACACCTATCGATGCAGCGATACCACCATCTTTTAGGGCATCTCATAAGCTATTAAACGCAGTACAGAGTTTCTTTAAGCGTCTCACAAATACGGAAAAATAGGTCAAAACCTAAGAGAAAGACATTTTCTGGAGTTTCTGACTACTATACAAAACTTTAAATGTCAATATCTTTGGAGTCCTTACACCTATCGATCCTATCGATGCAGCGATACCACCATCTTTTAGGGCATCTCATAATCTATTAAATGCAATACAGAGTTTCTTTAAGCGTCTCACAAATACGGCAAAAATAGGTCAAAACCTAAGAGAAAGACATTTTCTAGATTTTCTGACTACTATAAAAAAATTTAAATGTCAAGATCTTTTGAGTCCTTACACCTATCGCTG
The DNA here is from genome assembly GCA_958301585.1 of Merodon equestris. Taxonomy (NCBI): domain Eukaryota; kingdom Metazoa; phylum Arthropoda; class Insecta; order Diptera; family Syrphidae; genus Merodon; species Merodon equestris. Next base: position 91,711 of record CATQJT010000103.1, read on the forward strand.
CAGCGATTCCACCATCTTTTAGGGCATCTCATAAGCTATTAAATGCAATACAGAGTTTCTTTAAGCGTCTCACAAATACGGAAAAATAGGTCAAAACCTAAGAGAAAGACATTTACTGGAGTTTCTGACTACTATAAAAAACTTTAAATGTCAATATCTTTGGAGTCCTTACACCTATCGATGCAGCGATACCACCATCTTTTAGGGCATCTCATAAGCTATTTAATGCAATACAGAGTTTTTTTAAGCGTCTCACATATACGGCAAAAATAGGTCAAAACCTAAGAGAAAGACATTTTCTGGAGTTTCTGACTACTATAAAAAACTTTAAATATCAATATCTTTGGAGTCCTTACACCTATCGATGAAGCGATACCACCATATTTAAGCATCTCATAAGCTATTAAATGCAATACAGAGTTTCTTTAAGCGTCTCACAAATACGGCAAAAATAGGTCAAAACCTAAGAGAAAGACATTTTCTGGAGTTTCTGACTACTATACAAAACATTAAATGTCAATATCTTTTGAGTCCTTACACCTATCGATGCAGCGATACCACCATCTTTTAGTGCATCTCATAAGCTATTTAACGCAGTACAGAGTTTCTTTAAGCGTCTCACAAATACGGCAAAAATAGGTCAAAACCTAAGAGAAAGACATTTTCTGGAGTTTCTGACTACTATACAAAACTTTAAATGTCAATATCTTTTGAGTCCTTACACCTATCGATGCAGCGATACCACCATCTTTTAGGGCATCTCATAAGCTATTAAATGCAATACAGAGTTTTTTTTAAGCGTCTCACAAATACGGCAAAAATAGGTCAAAACCTAAGAGAAAGACATTTTCTAGATTTTCTGACTACTATAAACAACTTTAAATGTCAAGATCTTTTGAGTCCTTACACCTATCGATGCAGCGATACCACCATCTTTTAGGGCATCTCATAAACTATTAAATGCAATACAGAGTTTCTTTAAGCGTCTCACAAATACGGCAAAAATAGGTCAAAACCTAAGAGAAAGACATTTTCTGGAGTTTCTGACTACTATAAAAAACTTTAAATGTCAATATCTTTGGAGTCCTTACACCTATCGATGCAGCGATACCACCATCTTTTAGGGCATCTCATAAGCTATTAAATGCAATACAGAGTTTTTTTTAAGCGTCTCACAAATACGGCAAAAATAGGTCCAAACCTAAGAGAAAGACATTTTCTGGAGTTTTTGACTACTATAAAAAACTTTAAATGTCAATATCTTTGGAGTCCTTACACCTATCGCTGCAGCGATACCACCATCTTTTAGGGCATCTCATAAGCTATTAAATGCAATACAGAGTTTCTTTAAGCGTCTTACAAATACGGCAAAAATAGGTCAAAACCTAAGAGAAAGACATTTTCTGGAGTTTCTGACTACTATACAAAACTTTAAATGTCAATATCTTTTGAGTCCTTACACCTATCGATGCAGCGATACCACCATCTTTTAGGGCATCTCATAAGCTATTAAATGCGCTACAGAGTTTCTTTAAGCGTCTCACAAATACGGCCAAAATAGGTCCAAACCTAAGAGAAAGACATTTTCTGGAGTTTCTGACTACTATAAAAAAATTTAAATGTCAATATCTTTGGAGTCCTTACACCTATCGCTGCAGCGATGCCACCATCTTTTAGGGCATCTCATAAGCTATTAAATGCAATACAGAGTTTCTTTAAGCGTCTCACAAATACGGCAAAAATAGGTCAAAACCTAAGAGAAAGACATTTTCTAGATTTTCTGACTACTATAAAAAACTTTAAATGTCAAGATCTTTTGAGTCCTTACACCTATCGATGCAGCGATACCACCATCTTTTAGGGCATCTCATAAACTATTAAATGCAATACAGAGTTTCTTTAAGCGTCTCACAAATACGGCAAAAATAGGTCCAAACCTAAGAGAAAGACATTTTCTGGAGTTTCTGACTACTATAAAAAACTTTAAATGTCAATATCTTTGGAGTCCTTACACCTATCGCTGCAGCGATACCACCATCTTTTAGGGCATCTCATAAGCTATTAAATGCAATACAGAGTTTCTTTAAGCGTCTTACAAATACGGCAAAAATAGGTCAAAACCTAAGAGAAAGACATTTTCTAGATTTTCTGACTACTATAAAAAACTTTAAATGTCAATATCTTTGGAGTCCTTACACCTATCGATGCAGCGATACCACCATCTTTTAGGACATCTCATAAGCTATTTAATGCAATACAGAGTTTTTTTAAGCGTCTCACATATACGGCAAAAATAGGTCAAAACCTAAGAGAAAGACATTTTCTGGAGTTTCTGACTACTATAAAAAACTTTAAATATCAATATCTTTGGAGTCCTTACACCTATCGATGAAGCGATACCACCATCTTTAAGCATCTCATAAGCTATTAAATGCAATACAGAGTTTCTTTAAGCGTCTCACAAATACGGCAAAAATAGGTCAAAACCTAAGAGAAAGACATTTTCTGGAGTTTCTGACTACTATACAAAACTTTAAATGTCAATATCTTTTGAGTCCTTACACCTATCGATGCAGCGATACCACCATCTTTTAGGGCATCTCATAAGCTATTTAACGCAGTACAGAGTTTCTTTAAGCGTCTCACAAATACGGCAAAAATAGGTCAAAACCTAAGAGAAAGACATTTTCTGGAGTTTCTGACTACTATACAAAACTTTAAATGTCAATATCTTTTGAGTCCTTACACCTATCGATGCAGCGATACCACCATCTTTTAGGGCATCTCATAAGCTATTAAATGCGCTACAGAGTTTCTTTAAGCGTCTCACAAATACGGCCAAAATAGGTCCAAACCTAAGAGAAAGACATTTTCTGGAGTTTCTGACTACTATAAAAAAATTTAAATGTCAATATCTTTGGAGTCCTTACACCTATCGCTGCAGCGATGCCACCATCTTTTAGGGCATCTCATAAGTTATTAAATGCAATACAGAGTTTCTTTAAGCGTCTCACAAATACGGCAAAAATTGGTCAAAACCTAAGAGAAAGACATTTTCTAGATTTTCTGACTACTATAAAAAACTTTAAATGTCAAGATCTTTTGAGTCCTTACACCTATCGATGCAGCGATACCACCATCTTTTAGGGCATCTCATAAGCTATTAAATGCAATACAGAGTTTTTTTTAAGCGTCTCACAAATACGGCAAAAATAGGTCCAAACCTAAGAGAAAGACATTTTCTGGAGTTTCTGACTACTATAAAAAACTTTAAATGTCAATATCTTTGGAGTCCTTACACCTATCGATGCAGCGATACCACCATCTCTTAGGGCATCTCATAAGCTATTAAATGCAATACAGAGTTTCTTTAAGCGTCTCACAAATACGGCAAAAATAGGTCAAAACCTAAGAGAAAGACATTTTCTGGAGTTTCTGACTACTATAAAAAACTCTAAATATCAATATCTTTGGAGTCCTTACACCCATCGCTGCAGCGATACCACCATCTTTTAGGGCATCTCATAAGCTATTAAATGCAATACAGAGTTTCTTTAAGCGTCTCACAAATACGGCAAAAATAGGTCAAAACCTAAGAGAAAGACATTTTCTGGAGTTTCTGACTACTATAAAAAATTTTAAATGTCAATATCTTTGGAGTCCTTACACCTATCGATGCAGCGATACCACCATCTTTTAGGGCATCTCATAAGCTATTAAATGCAATACAGTGTTTCCTTACGCATCTCACAAATACGGCAAAAATAGGTCCAAACCTAAGAGAAAGACATTTTCTGGAGTTTCTGACTACTATAAAAATTTTAAATGTCAATATCTTTGGAGTCCTTACACCTATCGATGCAGCGATACCACCATCTTTTAGGGCATCTCATAAGCTATTAAACGCAGTACAGAGTTTCTTTAAGCGTCTCACAAATACGGAAAAATAGGTCAAAACCTAAGAGAAAGACATTTTCTGGAGTTTCTGACTACTATACAAAACTTTAAATGTCAATATCTTTGGAGTCCTTACACCTATCGATCCTATCGATGCAGCGATACCACCATCTTTTAGGGCATCTCATAATCTATTAAATGCAATACAGAGTTTCTTTAAGCGTCTCACAAATACGGCAAAAATAGGTCAAAACCTAAGAGAAAGACATTTTCTAGATTTTCTGACTACTATAAAAAAATTTAAATGTCAAGATCTTTTGAGTCCTTACACCTATCGCTGCAGCGATTCCACCATCTTTTAGGGCATCTCATAAGCTATTAAATGCAATACAGAGTTTCTTTAAGCGTCTCACAAATACGGAAAAATAGGTCAAAACCTAAGAGAAAGACATTTACTGGAGTTTCTGACTACTATAAAAAACTTTAAATGTCAATATCTTTGGAGTCCTTACACCTATCGATGCAGCGATACCACCATCTTTTAGGGCATCTCATAAGCTATTTAATGCAATACAGAGTTTTTTTAAGCGTCTCACATATACGGCAAAAATAGGTCAAAACCTAAGAGAAAGACATTTTCTGGAGTTTCTGACTACTATAAAAAACTTTAAATATCAATATCTTTGGAGTCCTTACACCTATCGATGAAGCGATACCACCATATTTAAGCATCTCATAAGCTATTAAATGCAATACAGAGTTTCTTTAAGCGTCTCACAAATACGGCAAAAATAGGTCAAAACCTAAGAGAAAGACATTTTCTGGAGTTTCTGACTACTATACAAAACATTAAATGTCAATATCTTTTGAGTCCTTACACCTATCGATGCAGCGATACCACCATCTTTTAGTGCATCTCATAAGCTATTTAACGCAGTACAGAGTTTCTTTAAGCGTCTCACAAATACGGCAAAAATAGGTCAAAACCTAAGAGAAAGACATTTTCTGGAGTTTCTGACTACTATACAAAACTTTAAATGTCAATATCTTTTGAGTCCTTACACCTATCGATGCAGCGATACCACCATCTTTTAGGGCATCTCATAAGCTATTAAATGCAATACAGAGTTTTTTTTAAGCGTCTCACAAATACGGCAAAAATAGGTCAAAACCTAAGAGAAAGACATTTTCTAGATTTTCTGACTACTATAAACAACTTTAAATGTCAAGATCTTTTGAGTCCTTACACCTATCGATGCAGCGATACCACCATCTTTTAGGGCATCTCATAAACTATTAAATGCAATACAGAGTTTCTTTAAGCGTCTCACAAATACGGCAAAAATAGGTCAAAACCTAAGAGAAAGACATTTTCTGGAGTTTCTGACTACTATAAAAAACTTTAAATGTCAATATCTTTGGAGTCCTTACACCTATCGATGCAGCGATACCACCATCTTTTAGGGCATCTCATAAGCTATTAAATGCAATACAGAGTTTTTTTTAAGCGTCTCACAAATACGGCAAAAATAGGTCCAAACCTAAGAGAAAGACATTTTCTGGAGTTTTTGACTACTATAAAAAACTTTAAATGTCAATATCTTTGGAGTCCTTACACCTATCGCTGCAGCGATACCACCATCTTTTAGGGCATCTCATAAGCTATTAAATGCAATACAGAGTTTCTTTAAGCGTCTTACAAATACGGCAAAAATAGGTCAAAACCTAAGAGAAAGACATTTTCTAGATTTTCTGACTGCTATAAAAAACTTTAAATGTCAAGATCTTTTGAGTCCTTACACCTATCGATGCAGCGATACCACCATCTTTTAGGGCATCTCATAAGCTATTAAATGCAATACAGAGTTTCTTTAAGCGTCTCACAAATACGGCAAAAATAGGTCAAAACCTAAGAGAAAGACATTTTCTAGATTTTCTGACTACTATAAACAACTTTAAATGTCAAGATCTTTTGAGTCCTTACACCTATCGATGCAGCGATACCACCATCTTTTAGGGCATCTCATAAGCTATTAAATGCAATACAGAGTTTTTTTTAAGCGTCTCACAAATACGGCAAAAATAGGTCAAAACCTAAGAGAAAGACATTTTCTAGATTTTCTGACTACTATAAACAACTTTAAATGTCAAGATCTTTTGAGTCCTTACACCTATCGATGCAGCGATACCACCATCTTTTAGGGCATCTCATAAACTATTAAATGCAATACAGAGTTTCTTTAAGCGTCTCACAAATACGGCAAAAATAGGTCAAAACCTAAGAGAAAGACATTTTCTGGAGTTTTTGACTACTATAAAAAACTTTAAATGTCAATATCTTTGGAGTCCTTACACCTATCGCTGCAGCGATACCACCATCTTTTAGGGCATCTCATAAGCTATTAAATGCAATACAGAGTTTCTTTAAGCGTCTTACAAATACGGCAAAAATAGGTCAAAACCTAAGAGAAAGACATTTTCTGGAGTTTCTGACTACTATACAAAACTTTAAATGTCAATATCTTTTGAGTCCTTACACCTATCGATGCAGCGATACCACCATCTTTTAGGGCATCTCATAAGCTATTAAATGCGCTACAGAGTTTCTTTAAGCGTCTCACAAATACGGCCAAAATAGGTCCAAACCTAAGAGAAAGACATTTTCTGGAGTTTCTGACTACTATAAAAAAATTTAAATGTCAATATCTTTGGAGTCCTTACACCTATCGCTGCAGCGATGCCACCATCTTTTAGGGCATCTCATAAGCTATTAAATGCAATACAGAGTTTCTTTAAGCGTCTCACAAATACGGCAAAAATAGGTCAAAACCTAAGAGAAAGACATTTTCTAGATTTTCTGACTACTATAAAAAACTTTAAATGTCAAGATCTTTTGAGTCCTTACACCTATCGATGCAGCGATACCACCATCTTTTAGGGCATCTCATAAACTATTAAATGCAATACAGAGTTTCTTTAAGCGTCTCACAAATACGGCAAAAATAGGTCCAAACCTAAGAGAAAGACATTTTCTGGAGTTTCTGACTACTATAAAAAACTTTAAATGTCAATATCTTTGGAGTCCTTACACCTATCGCTGCAGCGATACCACCATCTTTTAGGGCATCTCATAAGCTATTAAATGCAATACAGAGTTTCTTTAAGCGTCTTACAAATACGGCAAAAATAGGTCAAAACCTAAGAGAAAGACATTTTCTAGATTTTCTGACTACTATAAAAAACTTTAAATGTCAATATCTTTGGAGTCCTTACACCTATCGATGCAGCGATACCACCATCTTTTAGGACATCTCATAAGCTATTTAATGCAATACAGAGTTTTTTTAAGCGTCTCACATATACGGCAAAAATAGGTCAAAACCTAAGAGAAAGACATTTTCTGGAGTTTCTGACTACTATAAAAAACTTTAAATATCAATATCTTTGGAGTCCTTACACCTATCGATGAAGCGATACCACCATCTTTAAGCATCTCATAAGCTATTAAATGCAATACAGAGTTTCTTTAAGCGTCTCACAAATACGGCAAAAATAGGTCAAAACCTAAGAGAAAGACATTTTCTGGAGTTTCTGACTACTATACAAAACTTTAAATGTCAATATCTTTTGAGTCCTTACACCTATCGATGCAGCGATACCACCATCTTTTAGGGCATCTCATAAGCTATTTAACGCAGTACAGAGTTTCTTTAAGCGTCTCACAAATACGGCAAAAATAGGTCAAAACCTAAGAGAAAGACATTTTCTGGAGTTTCTGACTACTATACAAAACTTTAAATGTCAATATCTTTTGAGTCCTTACACCTATCGATGCAGCGATACCACCATCTTTTAGGGCATCTCATAAGCTATTAAATGCGCTACAGAGTTTCTTTAAGCGTCTCACAAATACGGCCAAAATAGGTCCAAACCTAAGAGAAAGACATTTTCTGGAGTTTCTGACTACTATAAAAAAATTTAAATGTCAATATCTTTGGAGTCCTTACACCTATCGCTGCAGCGATGCCACCATCTTTTAGGGCATCTCATAAGTTATTAAATGCAATACAGAGTTTCTTTAAGCGTCTCACAAATACGGCAAAAATTGGTCAAAACCTAAGAGAAAGACATTTTCTAGATTTTCTGACTACTATAAAAAACTTTAAATGTCAAGATCTTTTGAGTCCTTACACCTATCGATGCAGCGATACCACCATCTTTTAGGGCATCTCATAAGCTATTAAATGCAATACAGAGTTTTTTTTAAGCGTCTCACAAATACGGCAAAAATAGGTCCAAACCTAAGAGAAAGACATTTTCTGGAGTTTCTGACTACTATAAAAAACTTTAAATGTCAATATCTTTGGAGTCCTTACACCTATCGATGCAGCGATACCACCATCTCTTAGGGCATCTCATAAGCTATTAAATGCAATACAGAGTTTCTTTAAGCGTCTCACAAATACGGCAAAAATAGGTCAAAACCTAAGAGAAAGACATTTTCTGGAGTTTCTGACTACTATAAAAAACTCTAAATATCAATATCTTTGGAGTCCTTACACCCATCGCTGCAGCGATACCACCATCTTTTAGGGCATCTCATAAGCTATTAAATGCAATACAGAGTTTCTTTAAGCGTCTCACAAATACGGCAAAAATAGGTCAAAACCTAAGAGAAAGACATTTTCTGGAGTTTCTGACTACTATAAAAAATTTTAAATGTCAATATCTTTGGAGTCCTTACACCTATCGATGCAGCGATACCACCATCTTTTAGGGCATCTCATAAGCTATTAAATGCAATACAGTGTTTCCTTACGCATCTCACAAATACGGCAAAAATAGGTCCAAACCTAAGAGAAAGACATTTTCTGGAGTTTCTGACTACTATAAAAATTTTAAATGTCAATATCTTTGGAGTCCTTACACCTATCGATGCAGCGATACCACCATCTTTTAGGGCATCTCATAAGCTATTAAACGCAGTACAGAGTTTCTTTAAGCGTCTCACAAATACGGAAAAATAGGTCAAAACCTAAGAGAAAGACATTTTCTGGAGTTTCTGACTACTATACAAAACTTTAAATGTCAATATCTTTGGAGTCCTTACACCTATCGATCCTATCGATGCAGCGATACCACCATCTTTTAGGGCATCTCATAATCTATTAAATGCAATACAGAGTTTCTTTAAGCGTCTCACAAATACGGCAAAAATAGGTCAAAACCTAAGAGAAAGACATTTTCTAGATTTTCTGACTACTATAAAAAAATTTAAATGTCAAGATCTTTTGAGTCCTTACACCTATCGCTGCAGCGATTCCACCATCTTTTAGGGCATCTCATAAGCTATTAAATGCAATACAGAGTTTCTTTAAGCGTCTCACAAATACGGAAAAATAGGTCAAAACCTAAGAGAAAGACATTTACTGGAGTTTCTGACTACTATAAAAAACTTTAAATGTCAATATCTTTGGAGTCCTTACACCTATCGATGCAGCGATACCACCATCTTTTAGGGCATCTCATAAGCTATTTAATGCAATACAGAGTTTTTTTAAGCGTCTCACATATACGGCAAAAATAGGTCAAAACCTAAGAGAAAGACATTTTCTGGAGTTTCTGACTACTATAAAAAACTTTAAATATCAATATCTTTGGAGTCCTTACACCTATCGATGAAGCGATACCACCATATTTAAGCATCTCATAAGCTATTAAATGCAATACAGAGTTTCTTTAAGCGTCTCACAAATACGGCAAAAATAGGTCAAAACCTAAGAGAAAGACATTTTCTGGAGTTTCTGACTACTATACAAAACATTAAATGTCAATATCTTTTGAGTCCTTACACCTATCGATGCAGCGATACCACCATCTTTTAGTGCATCTCATAAGCTATTTAACGCAGTACAGAGTTTCTTTAAGCGTCTCACAAATACGGCAAAAATAGGTCAAAACCTAAGAGAAAGACATTTTCTGGAGTTTCTGACTACTATACAAAACTTTAAATGTCAATATCTTTTGAGTCCTTACACCTATCGATGCAGCGATACCACCATCTTTTAGGGCATCTCATAAGCTATTAAATGCAATACAGAGTTTTTTTTAAGCGTCTCACAAATACGGCAAAAATAGGTCAAAACCTAAGAGAAAGACATTTTCTAGATTTTCTGACTACTATAAACAACTTTAAATGTCAAGATCTTTTGAGTCCTTACACCTATCGATGCAGCGATACCACCATCTTTTAGGGCATCTCATAAACTATTAAATGCAATACAGAGTTTCTTTAAGCGTCTCACAAATACGGCAAAAATAGGTCAAAACCTAAGAGAAAGACATTTTCTGGAGTTTCTGACTACTATAAAAAACTTTAAATGTCAATATCTTTGGAGTCCTTACACCTATCGATGCAGCGATACCACCATCTTTTAGGGCATCTCATAAGCTATTAAATGCAATACAGAGTTTTTTTTAAGCGTCTCACAAATACGGCAAAAATAGGTCCAAACCTAAGAGAAAGACATTTTCTGGAGTTTTTGACTACTATAAAAAACTTTAAATGTCAATATCTTTGGAGTCCTTACACCTATCGCTGCAGCGATACCACCATCTTTTAGGGCATCTCATAAGCTATTAAATGCAATACAGAGTTTCTTTAAGCGTCTTACAAATACGGCAAAAATAGGTCAAAACCTAAGAGAAAGACATTTTCTAGATTTTCTGACTGCTATAAAAAACTTTAAATGTCAAGATCTTTTGAGTCCTTACACCTATCGATGCAGCGATACCACCATCTTTTAGGGCATCTCATAAGCTATTAAATGCAATACAGAGTTTCTTTAAGCGTCTCACAAATACGGCAAAAATAGGTCAAAACCTAAGAGAAAGACATTTTCTGGAGTTTCTGACTACTATAAAAAACTTTAAATGTCAATATCTTTGGAGTCCTTACACCTATCGATGCAGCGATACCACCATCTTTTAGGGCATCTCATAAGCTATTAAATGCAATACAGAGTTTTTTTTAAGCGTCTCACAAATACGGCAAAAATAGGTCCAAACCTAAGAGAAAGACATTTTCTGGAGTTTCTGACTACTATAAAAAACTTTAAATGTCAATATCTTTGGAGTCCTTACACCTATCGCTGCAGCCATACCACCATCTTTTAGGGCATCTCATAAGCTATTAAATGCAATACAGAGTTTCTTTAAGCGTCTTACAAATACGGCAAAAATAGGTCAAAACCTAAGAGAAAGACATTTTCTAGATTTTCTGACTACTATAAAAAACTTTAAATGTCAATATCTTTGGAGTCCTTACACCTATCGATGCAGCGATACCACCATCTTTTAGGGCATCTCATAAGCTATTTAATGCAATACAGAGTTTTTTTAAGCGTCTCACATATACGGCAAAAATAGGTCAAAACCTAAGAGAAAGACATTTTCTGGAGTTTCTGACTACTATAAAAAACTTTAAATATCAATATCTTTGGAGTCCTTACACCTATCGATGCAGCGATACCACCATCTTTTAGGGCATCTCATAAACTATTAAATGCAATACAGAGTTTCTTTAAGGGTCTCACAAATACGGCAAAAATAGGTCCAAACCTAAGAGAAAGACATTTTCTGGAGTTTCTGACTACTATAAAAAACTTTAAATGTCAATATCTTTGGAGTCCTTACACCTATCGCTGCAGCGATACCACCATCTTTTAGGGCATCTCATAAGCTATTAAATGCAATACAGAGTTTCTTTAAGCGTCTTACAAATACGGCAAAAATAGGTCAAAACCTAAGAGAAAGACATTTTCTAGATTTTCTGACTACTATAAAAAACTTTAAATGTCAATATCTTTGGAGTCCTTACACCTATCGATGCAGCGATACCACCATCTTTTAGGACATCTCATAAGCTATTTAATGCAATACAGAGTTTTTTTAAGCGTCTCACATATACGGCAAAAATAGGTCAAAACCTAAGAGAAAGACATTTTCTGGAGTTTCTGACTACTATAAAAAACTTTAAATATCAATATCTTTGGAGTCCTTACACCTATCGATGAAGCGATACCACCATCTTTAAGCATCTCATAAGCTATTAAATGCAATACAGAGTTTCTTTAAGCATCTCACAAATACGGCAAAAATAGGTCAAAACCTAAGAGAAAGACATTTTCTGGAGTTTCTGACTACTATAAAAAATTTTAAATGTCAATATCTTTGGAGTCCTTACACCTATCGATGCAGCGATACCACCATCTTTTAGGGCATCTCATAAGCTATTAAATGCAATACAGAGTTTCTTTAAGCGTCTCACAAATACGGCAAAAATAGGTCAAAACCTAAGAGAAAGACATTTTCTGGAGTTTCTGACTACTATAAAAAATTTTAAATGTCAATATCTTTGGAGTCCTTACACCTATCGATGCAGCGATACCACCATCTTTTAGGGCATCTCATAAGCTATTAAATGCAATACAGTGTTTCCTTACGCATCTCACAAATACGGCAAAAATAGGTCAAAACCTAAGAGAAAGACATTTTCTTGATTTTCTGACTACTATAAAAAACTTTAAATGTCAATATCTTTGGAGTCCTTACACCTATCGATGCAGCGATACCACCATCTTTTAGGGCATCTCATAAGCTATTAAATGCAATACAGAGTTTTTTTTAAGCGTCTCACAAATACGGCAAAAATAGGTCAAAACCTAAGAGAAAGACATTTTCTGGAGTTTCTGACTACTATAAAAAATTTTAAATGTCAATATCTTTGGAGTCCTTACACCTATCGATGCAGCGATACCACCATCTTTTAGGGCATCTCATAAACTATTAAATGCAATACAGAGTTTCTTTAAGCGTCTCACAAATACGGCAAAAATAGGTCAAAACCTAAGAGAAAGACATTTTCTGGAGTTTCTGACTACTATAAAAAACTTTAAATGTCAATATCTTTGGAGTCCTTACACCTATCGATGCAGCGATACCACCATCTTTTAGGGCATCTCATAAGCTATTAAATGCAATACAGAGTTTTTTTTAAGCGTCTCACAAATACGGCAAAAATAGGTCCAAACCTAAGAGAAAGACATTTTCTGGAGTTTTTGACTACTATAAAAAACTTTAAATGTCAATATCTTTGGAGTCCTTACACCTATCGCTGCAGCGATACCACCATCTTTTAGGGCATCTCATAAGCTATTAAATGCAATACAGAGTTTCTTTAAGCGTCTCACAAATACGGCAAAAATAGGTCAAAACCTAAGAGAAAGACATTTTCTGGACTTTCTGACTACTATAAAAAACTTTAAATGTCAATATCTTTGGAGTCCTTACACCTATCGATGCAGCGATACCACCATCTTTTAGGGCATCTCATAAGCTATTAAATGCAATACAGAGTTTTTTTTAAGCGTCTCACAAATACGGCAAAAATAGGTCCAAACCTAAGAGAAAGACATTTTCTGGAGTTTCTGACTACTATAAAAAACTTTAAATGTCAATATCTTTGGAGTCCTTACACCTATCGATGCAGCGATACCACCATCTCTTAGGGCATCTCATAAGCTATTAAATGCAATACAGAGTTTCTTTAAGCGTCTCACAAATACGGCAAAAATAGGTCAAAACCTAAGAGAAAGACATTTTCTGGAGTTTCTGACTACTATAAAAAACTCTAAATATCAATATCTTTGGAGTCCTTACACCCATCGCTGCAGCGATACCACCATCTTTTAGGGCATCTCATAAGCTATTAAATGCAATACAGAGTTTCTTTAAGCGTCTCACAAATACGGCAAAAATAGGTCAAAACCTAAGAGAAAGACATTTTCTGGAGTTTCTGACTACTATAAAAAATTTTAAATGTCAATATCTTTGGAGTCCTTACACCTATCGATGCAGCGATACCACCATCTTTTAGGGCATCTCATAAGCTATTAAATGCAATACAGTGTTTCCTTACGCATCTCACAAATACGGCAAAAATAGGTCCAAACCTAAGAGAAAGACATTTTCTGGAGTTTCTGACTACTATAAAAATTTTAAATGTCAATATCTTTGGAGTCCTTACACCTATCGATGCAGCGATACCACCATCTTTTAGGGCATCTCATAAGCTATTAAACGCAGTACAGAGTTTCTTTAAGCGTCTCACAAATACGGAAAAATAGGTCAAAACCTAAGAGAAAGACATTTTCTGGAGTTTCTGACTACTATACAAAACTTTAAATGTCAATATCTTTGGAGTCCTTACACCTATCGATCCTATCGATGCAGCGATACCACCATCTTTTAGGGCATCTCATAATCTATTAAATGCAATACAGAGTTTCTTTAAGCGTCTCACAAATACGGCAAAAATAGGTCAAAACCTAAGAGAAAGACATTTTCTAGATTTTCTGACTACTATAAAAAAATTTAAATGTCAAGATCTTTTGAGTCCTTACACCTATCGCTGCAGCGATTCCACCATCTTTTAGGGCATCTCATAAGCTATTAAATGCAATACAGAGTTTCTTTAAGCGTCTCACAAATACGGAAAAATAGGTCAAAACCTAAGAGAAAGACATTTTCTGGAGTTTCTGACTACTATAAAAAACTTTAAATGTCAATATCTTTGGAGTCCTTACACCTATCGCTGCAGCGATACCACCATCTTTTAGGGCATCTCATAAGCTATTTAATGCAATACAGAGTTTTTTTAAGCGTCTCACATATACGGCAAAAATAGGTCAAAACCTAAGAGAAAGACATTTTCTGGAGTTTCTGACTACTATAAAAAACTTTAAATATCAATATCTTTGGAGTCCTTACACCTATCGATGAAGCGATACCACCATCTTTAGGCATCTCATAAGCTATTAAATGCAATACAGAGTTTCTTTAAGCGTCTCACAAATACGGCAAAAATAGGTCAAAACCTAAGAGAAAGACATTTTCTTGATTTTCTGACTACTATAAAAAACTTTAAATGTCAATATCTTTTGAGTCCTTACACCTATCGATGCAGCGATACCACCATCTTTTAGGGCATCTCATAAGCTATTGAAAGCAGTACAGAGTTTCTTTAAGCGTCTCACAAATACGGCAAAAATAGGTCAAAACCTAAGAGAAAGACATTTTCTGGAGTTTCTGACTACTATACAAAACTTTAAATGTCAATATCTTTGGAGTCCTTACACCTATCGATGCACCGATACCACCATCTTTTAGGGCATCTCATAAGCTATTTAATGCAATACAGAGTTTTTTTAAGCGTCTCACATATACGGCAAAAATAGGTCAAAACCTAAGAGAAAGACATTTTCTGGAGTTTCTGACTACTATAAAAAACTTTAAATGTCAATATCTTTGGAGTCCTTACACCTATCGATGCAGTGATACCACCATCTTTTAGGGCATCTCATAAGCTATTAAATGCAATACAGAGTTTCTTTAAGCGTCTCACAAATACGGCAAAAATAGGTCAAAACCTAAGAGAAAGACATTTTTTGGAGTTTCTGACTACTATAAAAAATTTTAAATGTCAATATCTTTGGAGTCCTTACACCTATCGATGCAGCGATACCACCATCTTTTAGGGCATCTCATAAGCTATTAAATGCAATACAGTGTTTCCTTACGCATCTCACAAATACGGCAAAAATAGGTCAAAACCTAAGAGAAAGACATTTTCTGGAGTTTCTGACTACTATAAAAAACTTTAAATGTCAATATCTTTGGAGTCCTTACACCTATCGATGCAGTGATACCACCATCTTTTAGGGCATCTCATAAGCTATTAAACGCAGTACAGAGTTTCTTTAAGCGTCTCACAAATACGGAAAAATAGGTCAAAACCTAAGAGAAAGACATTTTCTGGAGTTTCTGACTACTATACAAAACTTTAAATGTCAATATCTTTGGAGTCCTTACACCTATCGATCCTATCGATGCAGCGATACCACCATCTTTTAGGGCATCTCATAATCTATTAAATGCAATACAGAGTTTCTTTAAGCGTCTCACAAATACGGCAAAAATAGGTCAAAACCTAAGAGAAAGACATTTTCTAGATTTTCTGACTACTATAAAAAACTTTAAATGTCAAGATCTTTTGAGTCCTTACACCTATCGCTGCAGCGATTCCACCATCTTTTAGGGCATCTCATAAGCTATTAAATGCAATACAGAGTTTCTTTAAGCGTCTCACAAATACGGAAAAATAGGTCAAAACCTAAGAGAAAGACATTTTCTGGAGTTTCTGACTACTATAAAAAAGTTTAAATGTCAATATCTTTGGAGTCCTTACACCTATCGATGCAGCGATACCACCATCTTTTAGGGCATCTCATAAGCTATTTAATGCAATACAGAGTTTTTTTAAACGTCTCACATATACGGCAAAAATAGGTCAAAACCTAAGAGAAAGACATTTTCTGGAGTTTCTGACTACTATAAAAAACTTTAAATATCAATATCTTTGGAGTCCTTACACCTATCGATGAAGCGATACCACCATCTTTAAGCATCTCATAAACTATTAAATGCAATACAGAGTTTCTTTAAGCGTCTCACAAATACGGCAAAAATAGGTCAAAACCTAAGAGAAAGACATTTTCTTGATTTTCTGACTACTATAAGAAACTTTAAATGTCAATATCTTTTGAGTCCTTACACCTATCGATGCAGCGATACCACCATCTTTTAGGGCATCTCATAAGCTATTAAACGCAGTACAGAGTTTCTTTAAGCGTCTCACAAATACGGCAAAAATAGGTCAAAACCTAAGAGAAAGACATTTTCTGGAGTTTCTGACTACTATACAAAACTTTAAATGTCAATATCTTTGGAGTCCTTACACCTATCGATCCTATCGATGCAGCGATACCACCATCTTTTAGGGCATCTCATAATCTATTAAATGCAATACAGAGTTTCTTTAAGCGTCTCACAAATACGGCAAAAATAGGTCAAAACCTAAGAGAAAGACATTTTCTAGATTTTCTGACTACTATAAAAAACTTTAAATGTCAATATCTTTGGAGTCCTTACACCTATCGATGCAGTGATACCACCATCTTTTAGGGCATCTCATAAGCTATTAAACGCAGTACAGAGTTTCTTTAAGCGTCTCACAAATACGGAAAAATAGGTCAAAACCTAAGAGAAAGACATTTTCTGGAGTTTCTGACTACTATACAAAACTTTAAATGTCAATATCTTTGGAGTCCTTACACCTATCGATCCTATCGATGCAGCGATACCACCATCTTTTAGGGCATCTCATAATCTATTAAATGCAATACAGAGTTTCTTTAAGCGTCTCACAAATACGGCAAAAATAGGTCAAAACCTAAGAGAAAGACATTTTCTAGATTTTCTGACTACTATAAAAAACTTTAAATGTCAAGATCTTTTGAGTCCTTACACCTATCGATGAAGCGATACCACCATCTTTAAGCATCTCATAAGCTATTAAATGCAATACAGAGTTTCTTTAAGCGTCTCACAAATACGGCAAACCTAAGAGAAAGACATTTTCTTGATTTTCTGACTACTATAAAAAACTTTAAATGTCAATATCTTTTGAGTCCTTACACCTATCGATGCAGCGATACCACCATCTTTTAGGGCATCTCATAAGCTATTGAAAGCAGTACAGAGTTTCTTTAAGCGTCTCACAAATACGGCAAAAATATGTCAAAACCTAAGAGAAAGACATTTTCTGGAGTTTCTGACTACTATACAAAACTTTAAATGTCAATATCTTTGGAGTCCTTACACCTATCGATGCAGCGATACCACCATCTTTTAGGGCATCTCATAAGCTATTTAACGCAATACAGAGTTTTTTTAAGCGTCTCACATATACGGCAAAAATAGGTCAAAACCTAAGAGAAAGACATTTTCTGGAGTTTCTGACTACTATAAAAAACTTTAAATGTCAATATCTTTGGAGTCCTTACACCTATCGATGCAGTGATACCACCATCTTTTAGGGCATCTCATAAGCTATTTAATGCAATACAGAGTTTCTTTAAGCGTCTCACAAATACGGCAAAAATAGGTCAAAACCTAAGAGAAAGACATTTTCTTGATTTTCTGACTACTATAAAAAACTTTAAATGTCAAGATCTTTTGAGTCCTAACACCTATCGATGCAGCGATACCACCATCTTTTAGGGCATCTCATAAGCTATTAAACGCAGTACAGAGTTTCTTTAAGCGTCTCACAAATACGGCAAAAATAGGTCAAAACCTAAGAGAAAGACATTTTCTGGAGTTTCTGACTACTATACAAAACTTTAAATGTCAATATCTTTTGAGTCCTTACACCTATCGATGCAGCGATACCACCATCTTTTAGGGCATCTCATAAGCTATTAAATGCGCTACAGAGTTTCTTTAAGCGTCTCACAAATACGGCAAAAATAGGTCAAAACCTAAGAGAAAGACATTTTCTGGAGTTTCTGACTACTATAAAAAAATTTAAATGTCAATATCTTTGGAGTCCTTACACCTATCGATGCAGCGATGCCACCATCTTTTAGGGCATCTCATAAGCTATTAAATACAATACAGAGTTTCTTTAAGCGTCTTACAAATACGGCAAAACTAGGTCAAAACCTAAGAGAAAGACATTTTCTAGATTTTCTGACTACTATAAAAAACTTTAAATGTCAAGATCTTTTGAGTCCTTACACCTATCGATGCAGCGATACCACCATCTTTTAGGGCATCTCATAAGCTATTAAATGCAATACAGGGTTTCTTTAAGCGTCTCACAAATACGGCAAAAATAGGTCAAAACCTAAGAGAAAGACATTTTCTGGAGTTTCTGACTACTATAAAAAACTTTAAATGTCAATATCTTTGGAGTCCTTACACCTATCGATGCAGCGATACGACCATCTTTTAGGGCATCTCATAAGCTATTAAATGCAATACAGAGTTTTTTTTAAGCGTCTCACAAATACGGCAAAAATAGGTCCAAACCTAAGAGAAAGACATTTTCTGGAGTTTCTGACTACTATAAAAAACTTTAAATATCAATATCTTTGGAGTCCTTACACCTATCGATGCAGCGATGCCACCATCTTTTAGGGCATCTCATAAGCTATTAAATACAATACAGAGTTTCTTTAAGCGTCTTACAAATACGGCAAAACTAGGTCAAAACCTAAGAGAAAGACATTTTCTAGATTTTCTGACTACTATAAAAAACTTTAAATGTCAAGATCTTTTGAGTCCTTACACCTATCGATGCAGCGATACCACCATCTTTTAGGGCATCTCATAAGCTATTAAATGCAATACAGGGTTTCTTTAAGCGTCTCACAAATACGGCAAAAATAGGTCAAAACCTAAGAGAAAGACATTTTCTGGAGTTTCTGACTACTATAAAAAACTTTAAATGTCAATATCTTTGGAGTCCTTACACCTATCGATGCAGCGATACGACCATCTTTTAGGGCATCTCATAAGCTATTAAATGCAATACAGAGTTTCTTTAAGCGTCTCACAAATACGGCAAAAATAGGTCAAAACCTAAGAGAAAGACATTTTCTGGAGTTTCTGACTACTATAAAAAACTTTAAATGTCAATATCTTTGGAGTCCTTACACCTATCGATGCAGCGATACCACCATCTTTTAGGGCATCTCATAAGCTATTAAATGCAATACAGAGTTTTTTTTAAGCGTCTCACAAATACGGCAAAAATAGGTCCAAACCTAAGAGAAAGACATTTTCTGGAGTTTCTGACTACTATAAAAAACTTTAAATGTCAATCTCTTTGGAGTCCTTACACCTATCGCTGAGCGATACCACCATCTTTTAGGGCATGTCATAAGCCATTAAATGCAATACAGAGTTTCTTTAAGCGTCTCACAAATACGGCAAAAATAGGTCAAAACCTAAGAGAAAGACATTTTCTGGAGTTTCTGACTACTATAAAAAACTTTAAATGTCAATATCTTTGGAGTCCTTACACCTATCGATGCAGCGATACCACCATCTTTTAGGGCATCTCATAAGCCATTAAATGCAATACAGAGTTTCTTTAAGCGTCTCACAAATACGGCAAAAATAGGTCAAAACCTAAGAGAAAGACATTTTCTGGAGTTTCTGACTACTATAAAAAAATTTAAATGTCAATATCTTTGGAGTCCTTACACCTATCGATGCAGCGATACCACCATCTCTTAGGGCATCTCATAAGCTATTAAATGCAATACAGAGTTTCTTTAAGCGTCTCACAAATACGGCAAAAATAGGTCAAAACCTAAGAGAAAGACATTTTCTGGAGTTTCTGACTACTATAAAAAACTCTAAATATCAATATCTTTGGAGTCCTTACACCCATCGCTGCAGCGATACCACCATCTTTTAGGGCATCTCATAAGCTATTAAATGCAATACAGAGTTTCTCTAAGCGTCTCACAAATACGGCAAAAATAGGTCAAAACCTAAGAGAAAGACATTTTCTGGAGTTTCTGACTACAATAAAAAAATTTAAATGTCAAGATCTTTGGAGTCCTTACACCTATCGATGCAGCGATACCACCATCTTTTAGGGCATCTCATAAGCTATTAAATGCAATACAGAGTTTCTTTAAGCGTCTCACAAATACGGCAAAAATAGGTCAAAACCTAAGAGAAAGACATTTTCTGGAGTTTCTGACTACTATAAAAAACTTTAAATGTCAATATCTTTGGAGTCCTTACACCTATCGATGCAGCGATACCACCATCTTTTAGGGCATCTCATAAGCTATTAAATGCAATACAGAGTTTTTTTTAAGCGTCTCACAAATACGGCAAAAATAGGTCCAAACCTAAGAGAAAGACATTTTCTGGAGTTTCTGACTACTATAAAAAACTTTAAATGTCAATATCTTTGGAGTCCTTACACCTATCGATGCAGCGATACCACCATCTTTTAGGGCATCTCATAAGCTATTAAATGCAATACAGAGTTTCTTTAAGCGTCTTACAAATACGGCAAAAATAGGTCAAAACCTAAGAGAAAGACATTTTCTAGATTTTCTGACTACTATAAAAAACTTTTAATGTCAAGATCTTTTGAGTCCTTACACCTATCGATGCAGCGATACCACCATCTTTTAGGGCATCTCATAAGCTATTAAACGCAATACAGAGTTTCTTTAAGCGTCTCACAAATACGGCAAAAATAGGTCAAAACCTAAGAGAAAGACATTTTCTGGAGTTTCTGACTACTATAAAAAACTTTAAATGTCAATATCTTTGGAGTCCTATCGATGCAGCGATACCACCATCTTTTAGGGCATCTCATAAGCCATTAAATGCAATACAGAGTTTCTTTAAGCGTCTCACAAATACGGCAAAAATAGGTCAAAACCTAAGAGAAAGACATTTTCTGGAGTTTCTGACTACTATAAAAAACTTTAAATGTCAATATCTTTGGAGTCCTTACACCTATCGATGCAGCGATACCACCATCTCTTAGGGCATCTCATAAGCTATTAAATGCAATACAGAGTTTCTTTAAGCGTCTCACAAATACGGCAAAAATAGGTCAAAACCTAAGAGAAAGACATTTTCTGGAGTTTCTGACTACTATAAAAAACTCTAAATATCAATATCTTTGGAGTCCTTACACCCATCGCTGCAGCGATACCACCATCTTTTAGGGCATCTCATAAGCTATTAAATGCAATACAGAGTTTCTTTAAGCGTCTCACAAATACGGCAAAAATAGGTCAAAACCTAAGAGAAAGACATTTTCTGGAGTTTCTGACTACTATAAAAAATTTTAAATGTCAATATCTTTGGAGTCCTTACACCTATCGATGCAGCGATACCACCATCTTTTAGGGCATCTCATAAGCTATTAAATGCAATACAGTGTTTCCTTACGCATCTCACAAATACGGCAAAAATAGGTCAAAACCTAAGAGAAAGACATTTTCTGGAGTTTCTGACTACTATAAAAAATTTTAAATGTCAATATCTTTGGAGTCCTTACACCTATCGATGCAGCGATACCACCATCTTTTAGGGCATCTCATAAGCTATTAAATGCAATACAGAGTTTCTCTAAGCGTCTCACAAATACGGCAAAAATAGGTCAAAACCTAAGAGAAAGACATTTTCTGGAGTTTCTGACTACAATAAAAAAATTTAAATGTCAAGATCTTTGGAGTCCTTACACCTATCGATGCAGCGATACCACCATCTTTTAGGGCATCTCATAAGCTATTAAATGCAATACAGAGTTTCTTTAAGCGTCTCACAAATACGGCAAAAATAGGTCAAAACCTAAGAGAAAGACATTTTCTGGAGTTTCGGACTACTATAAAAAACTTTAAATGTCAATATCTTTGGAGTCCTTACACCTATCGATGCAGCGATACCACCATCTTTTAGGGCATCTCATAAGCTATTAAATGCAATACAGAGTTTTTTTTAAGCGTCTCACAAATACGGCAAAAATAGGTCCAAACCTAAGAGAAAGACATTTTCTGGAGTTTCTGACTACTATAAAAAACTTTAAATGTCAATATCTTTGGAGTCCTTACACCTATCGATGCAGCGATACCACCATCTTTTAGGGCATCTCATAAGCTATTAAATGCAATACAGAGTTTCTTTAAGCGTCTCACAAATACGGCAAAAATAGGTCAAAACCTAAGAGAAAGACATTTTCTGGAGTTTCTGACTACTATAAAAAACTTTAAATGTCAATATCTTTGGAGTCCTTACACCTATCGATGCAGCGATACCACAATCTTTTAGGGCATCTCATAAGCCATTAAATGCAATACAGAGTTTCTTTAAGCGTCTCACAAATACGGCAAAAATAGGTCAAAACCTAAGAGAAAGACATTTTCTGGAGTTTCTGACTACTATAAAAAACTTTAAATGTCAATATCTTTGGAGTCCTTACACCTATCGATGCAGCGATACCACCATCTTTTAGGGCATCTCATAAGCTATTAAATGCAATACAGAGTTTCTTTAAGCGTCTCACAAATACGGCAAAAATAGGTCAAAACCTAAGAGAAAGACATTTTCTGGATTTTCTGACTACTATAAAAAACTCTAAATATCAATATCTTTGGAGTCCTTACACCCATCGCTGCAGCGATACCACCATCTTTTAGGGCATCTCATAAGCTATTAAATGCAATACAGAGTTTCTTTAAGCGTCTCACAAATACGGCAAAGATAGGTCAAAACCTAAGAGAAAGACATTTTCTGGAGTTTCGGACTACTATAAAAAACTTTAAATGTCAATATCTTTGGAGTCCTTACACCTATCGATGCAGCGATACCACCATCTTTTAGGGCATCTCATAAGCTATTAAATGCAATACAGAGTTTTTTTTAAGCGTCTCACAAATACGGCAAAAATAGGTCCAAACCTAAGAGAAAGACATTTTCTGGAGTTTCTGACTACTATAAAAAACTTTAAATGTCAATATCTTTGGAGTCCTTACACCTATCGATGCAGCGATACCACCATCTTTTAGGGCATCTCATAAGCTATTAAATGCAATACAGAGTTTCTTTAAGCGTCTCACAAATACGGCAAAAATAGGTCAAAACCTAAGAGAAAGACATTTTCTGGAGTTTCTGACTACTATAAAAAACTTTAAATGTCAATATCTTTGGAGTCCTTACACCTATCGATGCAGCGATACCACCATCTTTTAGGGCATCTCATAAGCTATTAAATGCAATACAGAGTTTTTTTTAAGCGTCTCACAAATACGGCAAAAATAGGTCCAAACCTAAGAGAAAGACATTTTCTGGAGTTTCTGACTACTATAAAAAACTTTAAATGTCAAGATCTTTTGAGTCCTTACACCTATCGATGCAGCGATACCACCATCTTTTAGGGCATCTCATAAGCTATTAAATGCAATACAGAGTTTCTTTAAGCGTCTCACAAATACGGCAAAAATAGGTCAAAACCTAAGAGAAAGACATTTTCTGGAGTTTCTGACTACTATAAAAAACTTTAAATGTCAATATCTTTGGAGTCCTTACACCTATCGATGCAGCGATACCACCATCTTTTAGGGCATCTCATAAGCTATTAAATGCAATACAGATTTTTTTTTAAGCGTCTCACAAATACGGCAAAAATAGGTCAAAACCTAAGAGAAAGACATTTTCTGGAGTTTCTGACTACTATAAAAAATTTTAAATGTCAATATCTTTGGAGTCCTTACACCTATCGATGCAGCGATACCACCATCTTTTAGGGCATCTCATAAGCTATTAAATGCAATACAGAGTTTCTTTAAGCGTCTCACAAATACGGCAAAAATAGGTCAAAACCTAAGAGAAAGACATTTTCTGGATTTTCTGACTACTATAAAAAACTCTAAATATCAATATCTTTGGAGTCCTTACACCCATCGCTGCAGCGATACCACCATCTTTTAGGGCATCTCATAAGCTATTAAATGCAATACAGAGTTTCTTTAAGCGTCTCACAAATACGGCAAAGATAGGTCAAAACCTAAGAGAAAGACATTTTCTGGAGTTTCTGACCACTATAAAAAATTTTAAATGTCAATATCTTTGGAGTCCTTACACCTATCGATGCAGCGATACCACCATCTTTTAGGGCATCTCATAAGCTATTAAATGCAATACAGTGTTTCCTTACGCATCTCACAAATACGGCAAAAATAGGTCAAAACCTAAGAGAAAGACATTTTCTGGAGTTTCTGACTACTATAAAAATTTTAAATGTCAATATCTTTGGAGTCCTTCCACCTATCGATGCAGCAATACCACCATCTTTTAGGGCATCTCATAAGCTATTAAATGCAATACAGAGTTTCTCTAAGCGTCTCACAAATACGGCAAAAATAGGTCAAAACCTAAGAGAAAGACATTTTCTGGAGTTTCTGACTACTATAAAAAACTTTAAATGTCAAGATCTTTGGAGTCCTTACACCTATCGATGCAGCGATACCACCATCTTTTAGGGCATCTCATAAGCTATTAAATGCAATACAGAGTTTCTTTAAGCGTCTCACAAATACGGCAAAAATAGGTCAAAACCTAAGAGAAAGACATTTTCTGGAGTTTCTGACTACTATAAAAAAATTTAAATGTCAAGATCTTTTGAGTCCTTACACCTATCGCTGCAGCGATGCCACCATCTTTTAGGGCATCTCATAAGTTATTAAATGCAATACAGAGTTTCTTTAAGCGTCTCACAAATACGGCAAAAATTGGTCAAAACCTAAGAGAAAGACATTTTCTAGATTTTCTGACTACTATAAAAAACTTTAAATGTCAAGATCTTTTGAGTCCTTACACCTATCGATGCAGCGATACCACCATCTTTTAGGGCATCTCATAAACTATTAAATGCAATACAGAGTTTCTTTAAGCGTCTCACAAATACGGCAAAAATAGGTCAAAACCTAAGAGAAAGACATTTTCTGGAGTTTCTGACTACTATAAAAAACTTTAAATGTCAATATCTTTGGAGTCCTTACACCTATCGATGCAGCGATACCACCATCTTTTAGGGCATCTCATAAGCTATTAAATGCAATACAGAGTTTTTTTTAAGCGTCTCACAAATACGGCAAAAATAGGTCCAAACCTAAGAGAAAGACATTTTCTGGAGTTTTTGACTACTATAAAAAACTTTAAATGTCAATATCTTTGGAGTCCTTACACCTATCGCTGCAGCGATACCACCATCTTTTAGGGCATCTCATAAGCTATTAAATGCAATACAGAGTTTCTTTAAGCGTCTCACAAATACGGCAAAAATAGGTCAAAACCTAAGAGAAAGACATTTTCTGGACTTTCTGACTACTATAAAAAACTTTAAATGTCAATATCTTTGGAGTCCTTACACCTATCGATGCAGCGATACCACCATCTTTTAGGGCATCTCATAAGCTATTAAATGCAATACAGAGTTTTTTTTAAGCGTCTCACAAATACGGCAAAAATAGGTCCAAACCTAAGAGAAAGACATTTTCTGGAGTTTCTGACTACTATAAAAAACTTTAAATGTCAATATCTTTGGAGTCCTTACACCTATCGATGCAGCGATACCACCATCTCTTAGGGCATCTCATAAGCTATTAAATGCAATACAGAGTTTCTTTAAGCGTCTCACAAATACGGCAAAAATAGGTCAAAACCTAAGAGAAAGACATTTTCTGGAGTTTCTGACTACTATAAAAAACTCTAAATATCAATATCTTTGGAGTCCTTACACCCATCGCTGCAGCGATACCACCATCTTTTAGGGCATCTCATAAGCTATTAAATGCAATACAGAGTTTCTTTAAGCGTCTCACAAATACGGCAAAAATAGGTCAAAACCTAAGAGAAAGACATTTTCTGGAGTTTCTGACTACTATAAAAAATTTTAAATGTCAATATCTTTGGAGTCCTTACACCTATCGATGCAGCGATACCACCATCTTTTAGGGCATCTCATAAGCTATTAAATGCAATACAGTGTTTCCTTACGCATCTCACAAATACGGCAAAAATAGGTCCAAACCTAAGAGAAAGACATTTTCTGGAGTTTCTGACTACTATAAAAATTTTAAATGTCAATATCTTTGGAGTCCTTACACCTATCGATGCAGCGATACCACCATCTTTTAGGGCATCTCATAAGCTATTAAACGCAGTACAGAGTTTCTTTAAGCGTCTCACAAATACGGAAAAATAGGTCAAAACCTAAGAGAAAGACATTTTCTGGAGTTTCTGACTACTATACAAAACTTTAAATGTCAATATCTTTGGAGTCCTTACACCTATCGATCCTATCGATGCAGCGATACCACCATCTTTTAGGGCATCTCATAATCTATTAAATGCAATACAGAGTTTCTTTAAGCGTCTCACAAATACGGCAAAAATAGGTCAAAACCTAAGAGAAAGACATTTTCTAGATTTTCTGACTACTATAAAAAAATTTAAATGTCAAGATCTTTTGAGTCCTTACACCTATCGCTGCAGCGATTCCACCATCTTTTAGGGCATCTCATAAGCTATTAAATGCAATACAGAGTTTCTTTAAGCGTCTCACAAATACGGAAAAATAGGTCAAAACCTAAGAGAAAGACATTTTCTGGAGTTTCTGACTACTATAAAAAACTTTAAATGTCAATATCTTTGGAGTCCTTACACCTATCGATGCAGCGATACCACCATCTTTTAGGGCATCTCATAAGCTATTTAATGCAATACAGAGTTTTTTTAAGCGTCTCACATATACGGCAAAAATAGGTCAAAACCTAAGAGAAAGACATTTTCTGGAGTTTCTGACTACTATAAAAAACTTTAAATATCAATATCTTTGGAGTCCTTACACCTATCGATGAAGCGATACCACCATCTTTAGGCATCTCATAAGCTATTAAATGCAATACAGAGTTTCTTTAAGCGTCTCACAAATACGGCAAAAATAGGTCAAAACCTAAGAGAAAGACATTTTCTTGATTTTCTGACTACTATAAAAAACTTTAAATGTCAATATCTTTTGAGTCCTTACACCTATCGATGCAGCGATACCACCATCTTTTAGGGCATCTCATAAGCTATTGAAAGCAGTACAGAGTTTCTTTAAGCGTCTCACAAATACGGCAAAAATAGGTCAAAACCTAAGAGAAAGACATTTTCTGGAGTTTCTGACTACTATACAAAATTTTAAATGTCAATATCTTTGGAGTCCTTACACCTATCGATGCAGCGATACCACCATCTTTTAGGGCATCTCATAAGCTATTTAATGCAATACAGAGTTTTTTTAAGCGTCTCACATATACGGCAAAAATAGGTCAAAACCTAAGAGAAAGACATTTTCTGGAGTTTCTGACTACTATAAAAAACTTTAAATGTCAATATCTTTGGAGTCCTTACACCTATCGATGCAGTGATACCACCATCTTTTAGGGCATCTCATAAGCTATTAAATGCAATACAGAGTTTCTTTAAGCGTCTCACAAATACGGCAAAAATAGGTCAAAACCTAAGAGAAAGACATTTTTTGGAGTTTCTGACTACTATAAAAAATTTTAAATGTCAATATCTTTGGAGTCCTTACACCTATCGATGCAGCGATACCACCATCTTTTAGGGCATCTCATAAGCTATTAAATGCAATACAGTGTTTCCTTACGCATCTCACAAATACGGCAAAAATAGGTCAAAACCTAAGAGAAAGACATTTTCTGGAGTTTCTGACTACTATAAAAAACTTTAAATGTCAATATCTTTGGAGTCCTTACACCTATCGATGCAGTGATACCACCATCTTTTAGGGCATCTCATAAGCTATTAAACGCAGTACAGAGTTTCTTTAAGCGTCTCACAAATACGGAAAAATAGGTCAAAACCTAAGAGAAAGACATTTTCTGGAGTTTCTGACTACTATACAAAACTTTAAATGTCAATATCTTTGGAGTCCTTACACCTATCGATCCTATCGATGCAGCGATACCACCATCTTTTAGGGCATCTCATAATCTATTAAATGCAATACAGAGTTTCTTTAAGCGTCTCACAAATACGGCAAAAATAGGTCAAAACCTAAGAGAAAGACATTTTCTAGATTTTCTGACTACTATAAAAAACTTTAAATGTCAAGATCTTTTGAGTCCTTACACCTATCGCTGCAGCGATTCCACCATCTTTGAGGGCATCTCATAAGCTATTAAATGCAATACAGAGTTTCTTTAAGCGTCTCACAAATACGGAAAAATAGGTCAAAACCTAAGAGAAAGACATTTTCTGGAGTTTCTGACTACTATAAAAAACTTTAAATGTCAATATCTTTGGAGTCCTTACACCTATCGATGCAGCGATACCACCATCTTTTAGGGCATCTCATAAGCTATTTAATGCAATACAGAGTTTTTTTAAGCGTCTCACATATACGGCAAAAATAGGTCAAAACCTAAGAGAAAGACATTTTCTGGAGTTTCTGACTACTATAAAAAACTTTAAATATCAATATCTTTGGAGTCCTTACACCTATCGATGAAGCGATACCACCATCTTTAAGCATCTCATAAGCTATTAAATGCAATACAGAGTTTCTTTAAGCGTCTCACAAATACGGCAAAAATAGGTCAAAACCTAAGAGAAAGACATTTTCTTGATTTTCTGACTACTATAAAAAACTTTAAATGTCAATATCTTTTGAGTCCTTACACCTATCGATGCAGCGATACCACCATCTTTTAGGGCATCTCATAAGCTATTGAAAGCAGTACAGAGTTTCTTTAAGCGTCTCACAAATACGGCAAAAATAGGTCAAAACCTAAGAGAAAGACATTTTCTGGAGTTTCTGACTACTATAAAAAACTTTAAATGTCAATATCTTTGGAGTCCTTACACCTATCGATGCAGTGATACCACCATCTTTTGGGGCATCTCATAAGCTATTAAACGCAGTACAGAGTTTCTTTAAGCGTCTCACAAATACGGAAAAATAGGTCAAAACCTAAGAGAAAGACATTTTCTGGAGTTTCTGACTACTATACAAAACTTTAAATGTCAATATCTTTGGAGTCCTTACACCTATCGATCCTATCGATGCAGCGATACCACCATCTTTTAGGGCATCTCATAATCTATTAAATGCAATACAGAGTTTCTTTAAGCGTCTCACAAATACGGCAAAAATAGGTCAAAACCTAAGAGAAAGACATTTTCTAGATTTTCTGACTACTATAAAAAACTTTAAATGTCAAGATCTTTTGAGTCCTTACACCTATCGATGAAGCGATACCACCATCTTTAAGCATCTCATAAGCTATTAAATGCAATACAGAGTTTCTTTAAGCGTCTCACAAATACGGCAAACCTAAGAGAAAGACATTTTCTTGATTTTCTGACTACTATAAAAAACTTTAAATGTCAATATCTTTTGAGTCCTTACACCTATCGATGCAGCGATACCACCATCTTTTAGGGCATCTCATAAGCTATTGAAAGCAGTACAGAGTTTCTTTAAGCGTCTCACAAATACGGCAAAAATATGTCAAAACCTAAGAGAAAGACATTTTCTGGAGTTTCTGACTACTTTAAATGTCAATATCTTTGGAGTCCTTACACCTATCGATGCAGCGATACCACCATCTTTTAGGGCATCTCATAAGCTATTTAACGCAATACAGAGTTTTTTTAAGCGTCTCACATATACGGCAAAAATAGGTCAAAACCTAAGAGAAAGACATTTTCTGGAGTTTCTGACTACTATAAAAAACTTTAAATGTCAATATCTTTGGAGTCCTTACACCTATCGATGCAGTGATACCACCATCTTTTAGGGCATCTCATAAGCTATTTAATGCAATACAGAGTTTCTTTAAGTGTCTCACAAATACGGCAAAAATAGGTCAAAACCTAAGAGAAAGACATTTTCTTGATTTTCTGACTACTATAAAAAACTTTAAATGTCAAGATCTTTTGAGTCCTAACACCTATCGATGCAGCGATACCACCATCTTTTAGGGCATCTCATAAGCTATTAAACGCAGTACAGAGTTTCTTTAAGCGTCTCACAAATACGGCAAAAATAGGTCAAAACCTAAGAGAAAGACATTTTCTGGAGTTTCTGACTACTATACAAAACTTTAAATGTCAATATCTTTTGAGTCCTTACACCTATCGATGCAGCGATACCACCATCTTTTAGGGCATCTCATAAGCTATTAAATGCGCTACAGAGTTTCTTTAAGCGTCTCACAAATACGGCAAAAATAGGTCAAAACCTAAGAGAAAGACATTTTCTGGAGTTTCTGACTACTATAAAAAAATTTAAATGTCAATATCTTTGGAGTCCTTACACCTATCGATGCAGCGATGCCACCATCTTTTAGGGCATCTCATAAGCTATTAAATACAATACAGAGTTTCTTTAAGCGTCTTACAAATACGGCAAAACTAGGTCAAAACCTAAGAGAAAGACATTTTCTAGATTTTCTGACTACTATAAAAAACTTTAAATGTCAAGATCTTTTGAGTCCTTACACCTATCGATGCAGCGATACCACCATCTTTTAGGGCATCTCATAAGCTATTAAATGCAATACAGGGTTTCTTTAAGCGTCTCACAAATACGGCAAAAATAGGTCAAAACCTAAGAGAAAGACATTTTCTGGAGTTTCTGACTACTATAAAAAACTTTAAATGTCAATATCTTTGGAGTCCTTACACCTATCGATGCAGCGATACGACCATCTTTTAGGGCATCTCATAAGCTATTAAATGCAATACAGAGTTTTTTTTAAGCGTCTCACAAATACGGCAAAAATAGGTCCAAACCTAAGAGAAAGACATTTTCTGGAGTTTCTGACTACTATAAAAAACTTTAAATATCAATATCTTTGGAGTCCTTACACCTATCGCTGCAGCGATACCACCATCTTTTAGGGCATCTCATAAGCTATTAAATGCAATACAGAGTTTCTTTAAGCGTCTTACAAATACGGCAAAAATAGGTCAAAACCTAAGAGAAAGACATTTTCTAGATTTTCTGACTACTATAAAAAACTTTAAATGTCAAGATCTTTTGAGTCCTTACACCTATCGATGCAGCGATACCACCATCTTTTAGGGCATCTCATAAGCTATTAAATGCAATACAGAGTTTCTTTAAGCGTCTCACAAATACGGCAAAAATAGGTCAAAACCTAAGAGAAAGACATTTTCTGGAGTTTCTGACTACTATAAAAAACTTTAAATGTCAATATCTTTGGAGTCCTTACACCTATCGATGCAGCGATACCACCATCTTTTAGGGCATCTCATAAGCTATTAAATGCAATACAGAGTTTTTTTTAAGCGTCTCACAAATACGGCAAAAATAGGTCCAAACCTAAGAGAAAGACATTTTCTGGAGTTTCTGACTACTATAAAAAATTTTAAATGTCAATCTCTTTGGAGTCCTTACACCTATCGCTGCAGCGATACCACCATCTTTTAGGGCATGTCATAAGCCATTAAATGCAATACAGAGTTTCTTTAAGCGTCTCACAAATACGGCAAAAATAGGTCAAAACCTAAGAGAAAGACATTTTCTGGAGTTTCTGACTACTATAAAAAACTTTAAATGTCAATATCTTTGGAGTCCTTACACCTATCGATGCAGCGATACCACCATCTTTTAGGGCATCTCATAAGCCATTAAATGCAATACAGAGTTTCTTTAAGCGTCTCACAAATACGGCAAAAATAGGTCAAAACCTAAGAGAAAGACATTTTCTGGAGTTTCTGACTACTATAAAAAACTTTAAATGTCAATATCTTTGGAGTCCTTACACCTATCGATGCAGCGATACCACCATCTCTTAGGGCATCTCATAAGCTATTAAATGCAATACAGAGTTTCTTTAAGCGTCTCACAAATACGGCAAAAATAGGTCAAAACCTAAGAGAAAGACATTTTCTGGAGTTTCTGACTACTATAAAAAACTCTAAATATCAATATCTTTGGGGTCCTTACACCCATCGCTGCAGCGATACCACCATCTTTTAGGGCATCTCATAAGCTATTAAATGCAATACAGAGTTTCTCTAGGCGTCTCACAAATACGGCAAAAATAGGTCAAAACCTAAGAGAAAGACATTTTCTGGAGTTTCTGACTACAATAAAAAAATTTAAATGTCAAGATCTTTGGAGTCCTTACACCTATCGATGCAGCGATACCACCATCTTTTAGGGCATCTCATAAGCTATTAAATGCAATACAGAGTTTCTTTAAGCGTCTCACAAATACGGCAAAAATAGGTCAAAACCTAAGAGAAAGACATTTTCTGGAGTTTCTGACTACTATAAAAAACTTTAAATGTCAATATCTTTGGAGTCCTTACACCTATCGATGCAGCGATACCACCATCTTTTAGGGCATCTCATAAGCTATTAAATGCAATACAGAGTTTTTTTTAAGCGTCTCACAAATACGGCAAAAATAGGTCCAAACCTAAGAGAAAGACATTTTCTGGAGTTTCTGACTACTATAAAAAACTTTAAATGTCAATATCTTTGGAGTCCTTACACCTATCGATGCAGCGATACCACCATCTTTTAGGGCATCTCATAAGCTATTAAATGCAATACAGAGTTTCTTTAAGCGTCTTACAAATACGGCAAAAATAGGTCAAAACCTAAGAGAAAGACATTTTCTAGATTTTCTGACTACTATAAAAAACTTTTAATGTCAAGATCTTTTGAGTCCTTACACCTATCGATGCAGCGATACCACCATCTTTTAGGGCATCTCATAAGCTATTAAACGCAATACAGAGTTTCTTTAAGCGTCTCACAAATACGGCAAAAATAGGTCAAAACCTAAGAGAAAGACATTTTCTGGAGTTTCTGACTACTATAAAAAACTTTAAATGTCAATATCTTTGGAGTCCTATCGATGCAGCGATACCACCATCTTTTAGGGCATCTCATAAGCCATTAAATGCAATACAGAGTTTCTTTAAGCGTCTCACAAATACGGCAAAAATAGGTCAAAACCTAAGAGAAAGACATTTTCTGGAGTTTCTGACTACTATAAAAAACTTTAAATGTCAATATCTTTGGAGTCCTTACACCTATCGATGCAGCGATACCACCATCTCTTAGGGCATCTCATAAGCTATTAAATGCAATACAGAGTTTCTTTAAGCGTCTCACAAATACGGCAAAAATAGGTCAAAACCTAAGAGAAAGACATTTTCTGGAGTTTCTGACTACTATAAAAAACTCTAAATATCAATATCTTTGGAGTCCTTACACCCATCGCTGCAGCGATACCACCATCTTTTAGGGCATCTCATAAGCTATTAAATGCAATACAGAGTTTCTTTAAGCGTCTCACAAATACGGCAAAAATAGGTCAAAACCTAAGAGAAAGACATTTTCTGGAGTTTCTGACTACTATAAAAAATTTTAAATGTCAATATCTTTGGAGTCCTTACACCTATCGATGCAGCGATACCACCATCTTTTAGGGCATCTCATAAGCTATTAAATGCAATACAGTGTTTCCTTACGCATCTCACAAATACGGCAAAAATAGGTCAAAACCTAAGAGAAAGACATTTTCTGGAGTTTCTGACTACTATAAAAAATTTTAAATGTCAATATCTTTGGAGTCCTTACACCTATCGATGCAGCGATACCACCATCTTTTAGGGCATCTCATAAGCTATTAAATGCAATACAGAGTTTCTCTAAGCGTCTCACAAATACGGCAAAAATAGGTCAAAACCTAAGAGAAAGACATTTTCTGGAGTTTCTGACTACAATAAAAAAATTTAAATGTCAAGATCTTTGGAGTCCTTACACCTATCGATGCAGCGATACCACCATCTTTTAGGGCATCTCATAAGCTATTAAATGCAATACAGAGTTTCTTTAAGCGTCTCACAAATACGGCAAAAATAGGTCAAAACCTAAGAGAAAGACATTTTCTGGAGTTTCGGACTACTATAAAAAACTTTAAATGTCAATATCTTTGGAGTCCTTACACCTATCGATGCAGCGATACCACCATCTTTTAGGGCATCTCATAAGCTATTAAATGCAATACAGAGTTTTTTTTAAGCGTCTCACAAATACGGCAAAAATAGGTCCAAACCTAAGAGAAAGACATTTTCTGGAGTTTCTGACTACTATAAAAAACTTTAAATGTCAATATCTTTGGAGTCCTTACACCTATCGATGCAGCGATACCACCATCTTTTAGGGCATCTCATAAGCTATTAAATGCAATACAGAGTTTCTTTAAGCGTCTCACAAATACGGCAAAAATAGGTCAAAACCTAAGAGAAAGACATTTTCTGGAGTTTCTGACTACTATAAAAAACTTTAAATGTCAATATCTTTGGAGTCCTTACACCTATCGATGCAGCGATACCGCAATCTTTTAGGGCATCTCATAAGCCATTAAATGCAATACAGAGTTTCTTTAAGCGTCTCACAAATACGGCAAAAATAGGTCAAAACCTAAGAGAAAGACATTTTCTGGAGTTTCTGACTACTATAAAAAACTTTAAATGTCAATATCTTTGGAGTCCTTACACCTATCGATGCAGCGATACCACCATCTTTTAGGGCATCTCATAAGCTATTAAATGCAATACAGAGTTTCTTTAAGCGTCTCACAAATACGGCAAAAATAGGTCAAAACCTAAGAGAAAGACATTTTCTGGAGTTTCTGACTACTATAAAAAACTTTAAATGTCAATATCTTTGGAGTCCTTACACCTATCGATGCAGCGATACCACCATCTTTTAGGGCATCTCATAAGCTATTAAATGCAATACAGAGTTTCTTTAAGCGTCTCACAAATACGGCAAAAATAGGTCAAAACCTAAGAGAAAGACATTTTCTGGAGTTTCTGACTACTATAAAAAACTTTAAATGTCAATATCTTTGGAGTCCTTACACCTATCGATGCAGCGATACCACCATCTTTTAGGGCATCTCATAAGCTATTAAATGCAATACAGAGTTTTTTTTAAGCGTCTCACAAATACGGCAAAAATAGGTCCAAACCTAAGAGAAAGACATTTTCTGGAGTTTCTGACTACTATAAAAAACTTTAAATGTCAAGATCTTTTGAGTCCTTACACCTATCGATGCAGCGATACCACCATCTTTTAGGGCATCTCATAAGCTATTAAATGCAATACAGAGTTTCTTTAAGCGTCTCACAAATACGGCAAAAATAGGTCAAAACCTAAGAGAAAGACATTTTCTGGAGTTTCTGACTACTATAAAAAACTTTAAATGTCAATATCTTTGGAGTCCTTACACCTATCGATGCAGCGATACCACCATCTTTTAGGGCATCTCATAAGCTATTAAATGCAATACAGATTTTTTTTTAAGCGTCTCACAAATACGGCAAAAATAGGTCAAAACCTAAGAGAAAGACATTTTCTAGATTTTCTGACTACTATAAAAAACTTTAAATGTCAATATCTTTTGAGTCCTTACACCTATCGATGCAGCGATACCACCATCTTTTAGGGCATCTCATAAGCCATTAAATGCAATACAGAGTTTCTTTAAGCGTCTCACAAATACGGCAAAAATAGGTCAAAACCTAAGAGAAAGACATTTTCTGGAGTTTCTGACTACTATAAAAAACTTTAAATGTCAATATCTTTGGAGTCCTTACACCTATCGATGCAGCGATACCACCATCTTTTAGGGCATCTCATAAGCTATTAAATGCAATACAGAGTTTCTTTAAGCGTCTCACAAATACGGCAAAAATAGGTCAAAACCTAAGAGAAAGACATTTTCTGGAGTTTCTGACTACTATAAAAAACTTTAAATGTCAATATCTTTGGAGTCCTTACACCTATCGATGCAGCGATACCGCAATCTTTTAGGGCATCTCATAAGCCATTAAATGCAATACAGAGTTTCTTTAAGCGTCTCACAAATACGGCAAAAATAGGTCAAAACCTAAGAGAAAGACATTTTCTGGAGTTTCTGACTACTATAAAAAACTTTAAATGTCAATATCTTTGGAGTCCTTACACCTATCGATGCAGCGATACCACCATCTTTTAGGGCATCTCATAAGCTATTAAATGCAATACAGAGTTTCTTTAAGCGTCTCACAAATACGGCAAAAATAGGTCAAAACCTAAGAGAAAGACATTTTCTGGAGTTTCTGACTACTATAAAAAACTTTAAATGTCAATATCTTTGGAGTCCTTACACCTATCGATGCAGCGATACCACCATCTTTTAGGGCATCTCATAAGCTATTAAATGCAATACAGAGTTTCTTTAAGCGTCTCACAAATACGGCAAAAATAGGTCAAAACCTAAGAGAAAGACATTTTCTGGAGTTTCTGACTACTATAAAAAACTTTAAATGTCAATATCTTTGGAGTCCTTACACCTATCGATGCAGCGATACCACCATCTTTTAGGGCATCTCATAAGCTATTAAATGCAATACAGAGTTTTTTTTAAGCGTCTCACAAATACGGCAAAAATAGGTCCAAACCTAAGAGAAAGACATTTTCTGGAGTTTCTGACTACTATAAAAAACTTTAAATGTCAAGATCTTTTGAGTCCTTACACCTATCGATGCAGCGATACCACCATCTTTTAGGGCATCTCATAAGCTATTAAATGCAATACAGAGTTTCTTTAAGCGTCTCACAAATACGGCAAAAATAGGTCAAAACCTAAGAGAAAGACATTTTCTGGAGTTTCTGACTACTATAAAAAACTTTAAATGTCAATATCTTTGGAGTCCTTACACCTATCGATGCAGCGATACCACCATCTTTTAGGGCATCTCATAAGCTATTAAATGCAATACAGATTTTTTTTTAAGCGTCTCACAAATACGGCAAAAATAGGTCAAAACCTAAGAGAAAGACATTTTCTAGATTTTCTGACTACTATAAAAAACTTTAAATGTCAATATCTTTTGAGTCCTTACACCTATCGATGCAGCGATACCACCATCTTTTAGGGCATCTCATAAGCCATTAAATGCAATACAGAGTTTCTTTAAGCGTCTCACAAATACGGCAAAAATAGGTCAAAACCTAAGAGAAAGACATTTTCTGGAGTTTCTGACTACTATAAAAAACTTTAAATGTCAATATCTTTGGAGTCCTTACACCTATCGATGCAGCGATACCACCATCTTTTAGGGCATCTCATAAGCTATTAAATGCAATACAGAGTTTCTTTAAGCGTCTCACAAATACGGCAAAAATAGGTCAAAACCTAAGAGAAAGACATTTTCTGGATTTTCTGACTACTATAAAAAACTCTAAATATCAATATCTTTGGAGTCCTTACACCCATCGCTGCAGCGATACCACCATCTTTTAGGGCATCTCATAAGCTATTAAATGCAATACAGAGTTTCTTTAAGCGTCTCACAAATACGGCAAAAATAGGTCAAAACCTAAGAGAAAGACATTTTCTGGAGTTTCTGACTACTATAAAAAACTTTAAATGTCAATATCTTTGGAGTCCTTACACCTATCGATGCAGCGATACCACCATCTTTTAGGGCATCTCATAAGCTATTAAATGCAATACAGATTTTTTTTTAAGCGTCTCACAAATACGGCAAAAATAGGTCAAAACCTAAGAGAAAGACATTTTCTAGATTTTCTGACTACTATAAAAAACTTTAAATGTCAATATCTTTTGAGTCCTTACACCTATCGATGCAGCGATACCACCATCTTTTAGGGCATCTCATAAGCCATTAAATGCAATACAGAGTTTCTTTAAGCGTCTCACAAATACGGCAAAAATAGGTCAAAACCTAAGAGAAAGACATTTTCTGGAGTTTCTGACTACTATAAAAAACTTTAAATGTCAATATCTTTGGAGTCCTTACACCTATCGATGCAGCGATACCACCATCTTTTAGGGCATCTCATAAGCTATTAAATGCAATACAGAGTTTCTTTAAGCGTCTCACAAATACGGCAAAAATAGGTCAAAACCTAAGAGAAAGACATTTTCTGGAGTTTCTGACTACTATAAAAAACTTTAAATGTCAATATCTTTGGAGTCCTTACACCTATCGATGCAGCGATACCGCAATCTTTTAGGGCATCTCATAAGCCATTAAATGCAATACAGAGTTTCTTTAAGCGTCTCACAAATACGGCAAAAATAGGTCAAAACCTAAGAGAAAGACATTTTCTGGAGTTTCTGACTACTATAAAAAACTTTAAATGTCAATATCTTTGGAGTCCTTACACCTATCGATGCAGCGATACCACCATCTTTTAGGGCATCTCATAAGCTATTAAATGCAATACAGAGTTTCTTTAAGCGTCTCACAAATACGGCAAAAATAGGTCAAAACCTAAGAGAAAGACATTTTCTGGAGTTTCTGACTACTATAAAAAACTTTAAATGTCAATATCTTTGGAGTCCTTACACCTATCGATGCAGCGATACCACCATCTTTTAGGGCATCTCATAAGCTATTAAATGCAATACAGAGTTTCTTTAAGCGTCTCACAAATACGGCAAAAATAGGTCAAAACCTAAGAGAAAGACATTTTCTGGAGTTTCTGACTACTATAAAAAACTTTAAATGTCAATATCTTTGGAGTCCTTACACCTATCGATGCAGCGATACCACCATCTTTTAGGGCATCTCATAAGCTATTAAATGCAATACAGAGTTTTTTTTAAGCGTCTCACAAATACGGCAAAAATAGGTCCAAACCTAAGAGAAAGACATTTTCTGGAGTTTCTGACTACTATAAAAAACTTTAAATGTCAAGATCTTTTGAGTCCTTACACCTATCGATGCAGCGATACCACCATCTTTTAGGGCATCTCATAAGCTATTAAATGCAATACAGAGTTTCTTTAAGCGTCTCACAAATACGGCAAAAATAGGTCAAAACCTAAGAGAAAGACATTTTCTGGAGTTTCTGACTACTATAAAAAACTTTAAATGTCAATATCTTTGGAGTCCTTACACCTATCGATGCAGCGATACCACCATCTTTTAGGGCATCTCATAAGCTATTAAATGCAATACAGATTTTTTTTTAAGCGTCTCACAAATACGGCAAAAATAGGTCAAAACCTAAGAGAAAGACATTTTCTAGATTTTCTGACTACTATAAAAAACTTTAAATGTCAATATCTTTTGAGTCCTTACACCTATCGATGCAGCGATACCACCATCTTTTAGGGCATCTCATAAGCCATTAAATGCAATACAGAGTTTCTTTAAGCGTCTCACAAATACGGCAAAAATAGGTCAAAACCTAAGAGAAAGACATTTTCTGGAGTTTCTGACTACTATAAAAAACTTTAAATGTCAATATCTTTGGAGTCCTTACACCTATCGATGCAGCGATACCACCATCTTTTAGGGCATCTCATAAGCTATTAAATGCAATACAGAGTTTCTTTAAGCGTCTCACAAATACGGCAAAAATAGGTCAAAACCTAAGAGAAAGACATTTTCTGGATTTTCTGACTACTATAAAAAACTCTAAATATCAATATCTTTGGAGTCCTTACACCCATCGCTGCAGCGATACCACCATCTTTTAGGGCATCTCATAAGCTATTAAATGCAATACAGAGTTTCTTTAAGCGTCTCACAAATACGGCAAAGATAGGTCAAAACCTAAGAGAAAGACATTTTCTGGAGTTTCTGACCACTATAAAAAATTTTAAATGTCAATATCTTTGGAGTCCTTACACCTATCGATGCAGCGATACCACCATCTTTTAGGGCATCTCATAAGCTATTAAATGCAATACAGTGTTTCCTTACGCATCTCACAAATACGGCAAAAATAGGTCAAAACCTAAGAGAAAGACATTTTC
Source organism: Merodon equestris (assembly GCA_958301585.1). Taxonomy (NCBI): domain Eukaryota; kingdom Metazoa; phylum Arthropoda; class Insecta; order Diptera; family Syrphidae; genus Merodon; species Merodon equestris. The sequence continues at coordinate 131,961 of CATQJT010000103.1, forward strand.
TGGAGTTTCTGACTACTATAAAAATTTTAAATGTCAATATCTTTGGAGTCCTTCCACCTATCGATGCAGCAATACCACCATCTTTTAGGGCATCTCATAAGCTATTAAATGCAATACAGTGTTTCCTTACGCATCTCACAAATACGGCAAAAATAGGTCAAAACCTAAGAGAAAGACATTTTCTGGAGTTTCTGACTACTATAAAAATTTTAAATGTCAATATCTTTGGAGTCCTTACACCTATCGATGCAGCGATACCACCATCTTTTAGGGCATCTCATAAGCTATTAAATGCAATACAGAGTTTCTCTAAGCGTCTCACAAATACGGCAAAAATAGGTCAAAACCTAAGAGAAAGACATTTTCTGGAGTTTCTGACTACTATAAAAAACTTTAAATGTCAATATCTTTGGAGTCCTTACACCTATCGATGCAGCGATACCACCATCTTTTAGGGCATCTCATGAGCTATTAAATGCAATACAGAGTTTCTTTAAGCGTCTCACAAATACGGCAAAAATAGGTCAAAACCTAAGAGAAAGACATTTTCTGGAGTTTCTGACTACTATAAAAAATTTTAAATGTCAATATCTTTGGAGTCCTTACACCTATCGATGCAGCGATACCACCATCTTTTAGGGCATCTCATAAGATATTAAATGCAATACATCTCACAAATACGGCAAAAATAGGTCAAAACCTAAGAGAAAGACATTTTCTAGAGTTTCTGACTACTATAAAAATTTTAAATGTCAATATCTTTGGAGTCCTTACACCTATCGATGCAGCGATACCACCATCTTTTAGGGCATCTCATAAGCTATTAAATGCAATACAGAGTTTCTCTAAGCGTCTCACAAATACGGCAAAAATAGGTCAAAACCTAAGAGAAAGACATTTTCTGGAGTTTCTGACTACTATAAAAAACTTTAAATGTCAATATCTTTGGAATCCTTACACCTATCGATGCAGCGATACCACCATCTTTTAGGGCATCTCATAAGCTATTAAATGCAATACAGAGTTTCTTTAAGCGTCTCACAAATACGGCAAAAATAGGTCAAAACCTAAGAGAAAGACATTTTCTGGAGTTTCTGACTACTATAAAAAACTTTAAATGTCAATATCTTTGGAGTCCTTACACCTATCGATGCACCGATACCACCATCTTTTAGGGCATCTCATAAGCTATTTAATGCAATACAGAGTTTCTTTAAGCGTCTCACAAATACGGCAAAAATAGGTCAAAACCTAAGAGAAAGACATTTTCTTGATTTTCTGACTACTATAAAAAACTTTAAATGTCAATATCTTTTGAGTCCTTACACCTATCGATGCAGCGATACGACCATCTTTTAGGGCATCTCATAAGCTATTAAACGCAGTACAGAGTTTCTTTAAGCGTCTCACAAATACGGCAAAAATAGGTCAAAACCTAAGAGAAAGACATTTTCTGGAGTTTCTGACTACTATACAAAACTTTAAATGTCAATATCTTTTGAGTCCTTACACCTATCGATGCAGCGATACCACCATCTTTTAGGGCATCTCATAAGCTATTAAATGCGCTACAGAGTTTCTTTAAGCGTCTCACAAATACGGCAAAAATAGGTCCAAACCTAAGAGAAAGACATTTTCTGGAGTTTCTGACTACTATAAAAAACTTTAAATGTCAATATCTTTGGAGTCCTTACACCTATCGCTGCAGCGATGCCACCAGCTTTTAGGGCATCTCATAAGCTATTAAATGCAATACAGAGTTTCTTTAAGCGTCTCACAAATACGGCAAAAATAGGTCAAAACCTAAGAGAAAGACATTTTCTAGATTTTCTGACTACTATAAAAAACTTTAAATGTCAAGATCTTTTGAGTCCTTACACCTATCGATGCAGCGATACCACCATCTTTTAGGGCATCTCATAAGCTATTAAATGCAATACAGAGTTTCTTTAAGCGTCTCACAAATCCGGCAAAAATAGGTCAAAACCTAAGAGAAAGATATTTTCTGGAGTTTCTGACTACTATAAAAAACTTTAAATGTCAATATCTTTGGAGTCCTTACACCTATCGATGCAGCGATACCACCATCTTTTAGGGCATCTCATAAGCTATTAAATGCAATACAGAGTTTCTTTAAGCGTCTCACAAATACGGCAAAAATAGGTCAAAACCTAAGAGAAAGACATTTTCTGGAGTTTCTGACTACTATAAAAAACTTTAAATGTCAATATCTTTGGAGTCCTTACACCTATCGATGCAGCGATACCGCAATCTTTTAGGGCATCTCATAAGCCATTAAATGCAATACAGAGTTTCTTTAAGCGTCTCACAAATACGGCAAAAATAGGTCAAAACCTAAGAGAAAGACATTTTCTGGAGTTTCTGACTACTATAAAAAACTTTAAATGTCAATATCTTTGGAGTCCTTACACCTATCGATGCAGCGATACCACCATCTTTTAGGGCATCTCATAAGCTATTAAATGCAATACAGAGTTTCTTTAAGCGTCTCACAAATACGGCAAAAATAGGTCAAAACCTAAGAGAAAGACATTTTCTGGAGTTTCTGACTACTATAAAAAACTTTAAATGTCAATATCTTTGGAGTCCTTACACCTATCGATGCAGCGATACCACCATCTTTTAGGGCATCTCATAAGCTATTAAATGCAATACAGAGTTTTTTTTAAGCGTCTCACAAATACGGCAAAAATAGGTCCAAACCTAAGAGAAAGACATTTTCTGGAGTTTCTGACTACTATAAAAAACTTTAAATGTCAAGATCTTTTGAGTCCTTACACCTATCGATGCAGCGATACCACCATCTTTTAGGGCATCTCATAAGCTATTAAATGCAATACCGAGTTTCTTTAAGCGTCTCACAAATACGGCAAAAATAGGTCAAAACCTAAGAGAAAGACATTTTCTGGAGTTTCTGACTACTATAAAAAACTTTAAATGTCAATATCTTTGGAGTCCTTACACCTATCGATGCAGCGATACCACCATCTTTTAGGGCATCTCATAAGCTATTAAATGCAATACAGATTTTTTTTTAAGCGTCTCACAAATACGGCAAAAATAGGTCAAAACCTAAGAGAAAGACATTTTCTAGATTTTCTGACTACTATAAAAAACTTTAAATGTCAATATCTTTTGAGTCCTTACACCTATCGATGCAGCGATACCACCATCTTTTAGGGCATCTCATAAGCCATTAAATGCAATACAGAGTTTCTTTAAGCGTCTCACAAATACGGCAAAAATAGGTCAAAACCTAAGAGAAAGACATTTTCTGGAGTTTCTGACTACTATAAAAAACTTTAAATGTCAATATCTTTGGAGTCCTTACACCTATCGATGCAGCGATACCACCATCTTTTAGGGCATCTCATAAGCTATTAAATGCAATACAGAGTTTCTTTAAGCGTCTCACAAATACGGCAAAAATAGGTCAAAACCTAAGAGAAAGACATTTTCTGGATTTTCTGACTACTATAAAAAACTCTAAATATCAATATCTTTGGAGTCCTTACACCCATCGCTGCAGCGATACCACCATCTTTTAGGGCATCTCATAAGCTATTAAATGCAATACAGAGTTTCTTTAAGCGTCTCACAAATACGGCAAAGATAGGTCAAAACCTAAGAGAAAGACATTTTCTGGAGTTTCTGACCACTATAAAAAATTTTAAATGTCAATATCTTTGGAGTCCTTACACCTATCGATGCAGCGATACCACCATCTTTTAGGGCATCTCATAAGCTATTAAATGCAATACAGTGTTTCCTTACGCATCTCACAAATACGGCAAAAATAGGTCAAAACCTAAGAGAAAGACATTTTCTGGAGTTTCTGACTACTATAAAAATTTTAAATGTCAATATCTTTGGAGTCCTTCCACCTATCGATGCAGCAATACCACCATCTTTTAGGGCATCTCATAAGCTATTAAATGCAATACAGTGTTTCCTTACGCATCTCACAAATACGGCAAAAATAGGTCAAAACCTAAGAGAAAGACATTTTCTGGAGTTTCTGACTACTATAAAAATTTTAAATGTCAATATCTTTGGAGTCCTTACACCTATCGATGCAGCGATACCACCATCTTTTAGGGCATCTCATAAGCTATTAAATGCAATACAGAGTTTCTCTAAGCGTCTCACAAATACGGCAAAAATAGGTCAAAACCTAAGAGAAAGACATTTTCTGGAGTTTCTGACTACTATAAAAAACTTTAAATGTCAATATCTTTGGAGTCCTTACACCTATCGATGCAGCGATACCACCATCTTTTAGGGCATCTCATGAGCTATTAAATGCAATACAGAGTTTCTTTAAGCGTCTCACAAATACGGCAAAAATAGGTCAAAACCTAAGAGAAAGACATTTTCTGGAGTTTCTGACTACTATAAAAAATTTTAAATGTCAATATCTTTGGAGTCCTTACACCTATCGATGCAGCGATACCACCATCTTTTAGGGCATCTCATAAGCTATTAAATGCAATACATCTCACAAATACGGCAAAAATAGGTCAAAACCTAAGAGAAAGACATTTTCTAGAGTTTCTGACTACTATAAAAATTTTAAATGTCAATATCTTTGGAGTCCTTACACCTATCGATGCAGCGATACCACCATCTTTTAGGGCATCTCATAAGCTATTAAATGCAATACAGAGTTTCTCTAAGCGTCTCACAAATACGGCAAAAATAGGTCAAAACCTAAGAGAAAGACATTTTCTGGAGTTTCTGACTACTATAAAAAACTTTAAATGTCAATATCTTTGGAATCCTTACACCTATCGATGCAGCGATACCACCATCTTTTAGGGCATCTCATAAGCTATTAAATGCAATACAGAGTTTCTTTAAGCGTCTCACAAATACGGCAAAAATAGGTCAAAACCTAAGAGAAAGACATTTTCTGGAGTTTCTGACTACTATAAAAAACTTTAAATGTCAATATCTTTGGAGTCCTTACACCTATCGATGCACCGATACCACCATCTTTTAGGGCATCTCATAAGCTATTTAATGCAATACAGAGTTTCTTTAAGCGTCTCACAAATACGGCAAAAATAGGTCAAAACCTAAGAGAAAGACATTTTCTTGATTTTCTGACTACTATAAAAAACTTTAAATGTCAATATCTTTTGAGTCCTTACACCTATCGATGCAGCGATACGACCATCTTTTAGGGCATCTCATAAGCTATTAAACGCAGTACAGAGTTTCTTTAAGCGTCTCACAAATACGGCAAAAATAGGTCAAAACCTAAGAGAAAGACATTTTCTGGAGTTTCTGACTACTATACAAAACTTTAAATGTCAATATCTTTTGAGTCCTTACACCTATCGATGCAGCGATACCACCATCTTTTAGGGCATCTCATAAGCTATTAAATGCGCTACAGAGTTTCTTTAAGCGTCTCACAAATACGGCAAAAATAGGTCCAAACCTAAGAGAAAGACATTTTCTGGAGTTTCTGACTACTATAAAAAACTTTAAATGTCAATATCTTTGGAGTCCTTACACCTATCGCTGCAGCGATGCCACCAGCTTTTAGGGCATCTCATAAGCTATTAAATGCAATACAGAGTTTCTTTAAGCGTCTCACAAATACGGCAAAAATAGGTCAAAACCTAAGAGAAAGACATTTTCTAGATTTTCTGACTACTATAAAAAACTTTAAATGTCAAGATCTTTTGAGTCCTTACACCTATCGATGCAGCGATACCACCATCTTTTAGGGCATCTCATAAGCTATTAAATGCAATACAGAGTTTCTTTAAGCGTCTCACAAATCCGGCAAAAATAGGTCAAAACCTAAGAGAAAGATATTTTCTGGAGTTTCTGACTACTATAAAAAACTTTAAATGTCAATATCTTTGGAGTCCTTACACCTATCGCTGCAGCGATTCCACCATCTTTTAGGGCATCTCATAAGCTATTAAATGCAATACAGAGTTTCTTTAAGCGTCTCACAAATACGGAAAAATAGGTCAAAACCTAAGAGAAAGACATTTTCTGGAGTTTCTGACTACTATAAAAAATTTTAAATGTCAATATCTTTTGAGTCCTTACACCTATCGATGCAGCGATACCACCATCTTTTAGGGCATCTCATAAGCTATTAAACGCAGTACAGAGTTTCTTTAAGCGTCTCACAAATACGGCAAAAATAGGTCAAAACCTAAGAGAAAGACATTTTCTGGAGTTTCTGACTACTATAAAAAACTTTAAATGTCAATATCTTTGGAGTCCTTACACCTATCGATGCAGCGATACCACCATCTTTTAGGGCATCTCATAAGCTATTAAATGCAATACATCTCACAAATACGGCAAAAATAGGTCAAAACCTAAGAGAAAGACATTTTCTAGAGTTTCTGACTACTATAAAAATTTTAAATGTCAATATCTTTGGAGTCCTTACACCTATCGATGCAGCGATACCACCATCTTTTAGGGCATCTCATAAGCTATTAAATGCAATACAGAGTTTCTCTAAGCGTCTCACAAATACGGCAAAAATAGGTCAAAACCTAAGAGAAAGACATTTTCTGGAGTTTCTGACTACTATAAAAAACTTTAAATGTCAATATCTTTGGAATCCTTACACCTATCGATGCAGCGATACCACCATCTTTTAGGGCATCTCATAAGCTATTAAATGCAATACAGAGTTTCTTTAAGCGTCTCACAAATACGGCAAAAATAGGTCAAAACCTAAGAGAAAGACATTTTCTGGAGTTTCTGACTACTATAAAAAACTTTAAATGTCAATATCTTTGGAGTCCTTACACCTATCGATGCACCGATACCACCATCTTTTAGGGCATCTCATAAGCTATTTAATGCAATACAGAGTTTCTTTAAGCGTCTCACAAATACGGCAAAAATAGGTCAAAACCTAAGAGAAAGACATTTTCTTGATTTTCTGACTACTATAAAAAACTTTAAATGTCAATATCTTTTGAGTCCTTACACCTATCGATGCAGCGATACGACCATCTTTTAGGGCATCTCATAAGCTATTAAACGCAGTACAGAGTTTCTTTAAGCGTCTCACAAATACGGCAAAAATAGGTCAAAACCTAAGAGAAAGACATTTTCTGGAGTTTCTGACTACTATACAAAACTTTAAATGTCAATATCTTTTGAGTCCTTACACCTATCGATGCAGCGATACCACCATCTTTTAGGGCATCTCATAAGCTATTAAATGCGCTACAGAGTTTCTTTAAGCGTCTCACAAATACGGCAAAAATAGGTCCAAACCTAAGAGAAAGACATTTTCTGGAGTTTCTGACTACTATAAAAAACTTTAAATGTCAATATCTTTGGAGTCCTTACACCTATCGCTGCAGCGATGCCACCAGCTTTTAGGGCATCTCATAAGCTATTAAATGCAATACAGAGTTTCTTTAAGCGTCTCACAAATACGGCAAAAATAGGTCAAAACCTAAGAGAAAGACATTTTCTAGATTTTCTGACTACTATAAAAAACTTTAAATGTCAATATCTTTTGAGTCCTTACACCTATCGATGCAGCGATACCACCATCTTTTAGGGCATCTCATAAGCTATTAAATGCAATACAGAGTTTCTTTAAGCGTCTCACAAATCCGGCAAAAATAGGTCAAAACCTAAGAGAAAGATATTTTCTGGAGTTTCTGACTACTATAAAAAACTTTAAATGTCAATATCTTTGGAGTCCTTACACCTATCGCTGCAGCGATTCCACCATCTTTTAGGGCATCTCATAAGCTATTAAATGCAATACAGAGTTTCTTTAAGCGTCTCACAAATACGGAAAAATAGGTCAAAACCTAAGAGAAAGACATTTTCTGGAGTTTCTGACTACTATAAAAAACTTTAAATGTCAATATCTTTTGAGTCCTTACACCTATCGATGCAGCGATACCACCATCTTTTAGGGCATCTCATAAGCTATTAAACGCAGTACAGAGTTTCTTTAAGCGTCTCACAAATACGGCAAAAATAGGTCAAAACCTAAGAGAAAGACATTTTCTTCAGTTTCTGACTACTATACAAAACTTTAACTGTCAATATCTTTGGAGTCCTTACACCTATCGATGCAGCGATACCACCATCTTTTAGGGCATCTCATAAGCTATTTAACGCAATACAGAGTTTCTTTAAGCGTCTCACAAATACGGCAAAAATAGGTCAAAACCTAAGAGAAAGACATTTTCTGGAGTTTCTGACTACTATAAAAAACTTTAAATTTGACTTTATAGGCTAGAACTGAAGTCGCGCCAGCTGCTTAACTCAAAATACAGTCAAGAAAGTAGCTCTGAAGCCGAGAAACGGCATCGACCATAAGCACTATTGTGAAATTACGTACAATTTTCAAATTTCTTGTACTTGCTAACTTTGCGGCCTCGGGCAGCTATGTTACCATGGAGGAATCACACAAGATTTGAATTTGTAGGCTAGAACTGAATTCGCGCCAACTGATTAACTCAAAATACAGTCAAGAAAGTAGCTCTGAAGCCGAGAAACGGAATCGACCATAAGCACTACTGTGAAATTACGTACAATTTTCAAATTTCTTATACTTGCTAACTTTGCGACCTCGGGCAGCTAAGTTACCATGGAGGAATCCCACAAGATTTGACTTTATAGGCTAGAACTGAAGTCGCTCCAACTGTTTAACTCAAAATACAGTCAAGAAAGTAGCTCTGAAGCCGAGAAACAGGATCGACCATAAGCACTACCGTGAAATTACGTACAATTTTCAAATTTCTTGTACTTGCTAATTTTGCGACCTCGGGCAGCTATGTTACCATGGGGGAACCACACAAGATTTGACCTTATAGTCTAGAACTGAAATCGCGCCAACCGCTTAACTCAAAATACAGTCAAGAAAGTAGCTCTGAAGCCGAGAAGCGGGATCGACCATAAGCACTACCGTGAAATTACGTACAATTTTCAAATTTCTTGTACTTGCTAACTTTGCGACCTCGGGCAGCTATGTTACCATGGAGAAACCACACAAGATTTGACTTTATAGGCTAGAACTGAAGTCGCGCCAACTGCTTAACTCAAAATACAGTCAAGAAAGTAGCTCTGAAGCTGAGAAACGGGATCGACCATAAGCACTACCGTGAAATTACGTACAATTTTCAAATTTCTTGTACTTGCTAACTTTGCGACCTCGGGCAGCTATATTACCATGGAGGAACCACACACCGTTTGACTCAAAATAAAGTCAAGAAAGTAGCTCTGAAGCCGAAAAACGGGATCGACCATAAGCACTACCGTGAAATTACGTACAATTTTCAAATTTCTTATACTTGCTAACTTTGCGACCTCGGGCAGCTATGTTACCATGGAGGAATCACACAAGATTTGACTTTATAGGCTAGAACGGAAGTCGCGCCAACTGCTTAACTCAAAATACAGTCAAGAAAGTAGCTCTGAAGCCGAGAAACGGAATCGACCATAAACACTACCGTGCAATTACGTTCAATTTTCAAATTTCTTGTCCTTGAAAGGTTTGCGACCTGGGGCAGCTATGTTACCATGGAGGAACCACATAACATTTGACTTTATAGGCTAGAACTGAAATCGCGCCAACTACTTAACTCAAAATACAGTCAAGAAAGTAGCTCTGAAGCCGAGAAACGGGATCGACCATAAACACTACCGTGAAATTACGTACAATTTTCAAATTTCTTGTACTTGCTAACTTTGCGACCTCGGGCAGCTATGTTACCATGGGGGAATCACACAAGATTTGACTTTATAGGCTAGAACTGAAGTCGCGCCAACTGTTTAACTCAAAATACAGTCAAGAAAGTAGCTCAGAAGCCGAGAAACGGGATCGACCATAAGCACTACTGTGAAATTACGTACAATTTTCAAATTTCTTGTCCTTGAAAGGTTTGCGACCTCGGGCAGCTATGTTACCATGGAGGAACCACACAAGATTTGACCTTATAGTCTAGAACTGAAGTCGCGCCAACTGTTTAACTCAAAATACAGTCAAGAAAGTAGCTCTGAAGCCGAGAAACGGGATCGACCATAACCACTACCGTGCAATTACGTTCAATTTTCAAATTTCTTGTACTTCCTAAATTTGCGACCTCGGGCAGCTATGTTACCATGGAGGATTCACACAAGATTTGACTTTATAAGCTAGAACTGATGTCGCGACAACTGCTTAGCTCAAAATACAGTCAAGAAAGTAGCTCTGAAGCCGAGAAACGGAATCGACCATAAACACTACCGTGAAATTACGTACAATTTTCAAATTTCTTGTACTTGCTAACTTTGCGACCTCGGGCAGCTATGTTACCATGGAGGAATCACACATGATTTGACTTTATAGGCTAGAACTGAAGTCGCGCCAACTGCTTAGCTCAAAATACAGTCAAGAAAGTAGCTCTGAAGCCGAGAAACGGAATCGACCATAAACATTACCGTGCAATTACGTTCAATTTTCAAATTTCTTGTACTTGCTAACTTTGCGACCTCGGGCAGCAATGTTACCATGGAGGAATCACACAAGAATTGACCTTATAGTCTAGAACTGAAGTCGCGCCAACTGCTTAGCTCAAAATACAGTCAAGAAAGTAGCTCTAAAGCCGAGAAACGGAATCGACCATAAACACTACCGTGCAATTACGTTCAATTTTCAAATTTCTTGTCCTTGAAAGGTTTGCGACCTCGGGCAGCTATGTTACCATGAAGCCGAGAAACGGGATCGACCATAACCACTACTGTGCAATTACGTTCAATTTTCAAATTTCTTGTACTTCCTAACTTTGCGACCTCGGGCAGCTATGTTACCATGGAGGATTCACACAAGATTTGACTTTATAAGCTAGAACTGATGTCGCGCCAACTGCTTAGCTCAAAATACAGTCAAGAAAGTAGCTCTGAAGCCGAGAAACGGGATCGACCATAAGCACTACTGTAAAATTACGTACAATTTTCAAATTTCTTGTCCTTGAAAGGTTTGCGACCTCGGGCAGCTATGTTACCATGGAGGAACCACACAAGATTTGACCTTATAGTCTAGAACTGAAGTCGCGCCAACTGTTTAACTCAAAATACAGTCAAGAAAGTAGCTCTGAAGCCGAGAAACGGGATCGACCATAACCACTACTGTGCAATTACGTTCAATTTTCAAATTTCTTGTACTTCCTAACTTTGCGACCTCGGGCAGCTATGTTACCATGGAGGATTCACACAAGATTTGACTTTATAAGCTAGAACTGATGTCGCGCCAACTGCTTAGCTCAAAATACAGTCAAGAAAGTAGCTCTGAAGCCGAGAAACGGAATCGACCATAAACACTACCGTGCAATTACGTTCAATTTTCAGATTTCTTGTCCTTGAAAGGTTTGCGACCTCGGGCAGCTATGTTACCATGGAGGAACCACACAAGATTTGACCTTATTGTCTAGAACTGAAGTCGCGCCAACTGTTTAACTCAAAATACAGTCAAGAAAGTAGCTCAGAAGCCGAGAAACGGGATCGACCATAAGCACTACTGTGAAATTACGTACAATTTTCAAATTTCTTGTCCTTGAAAGGTTTGCGACCTCGGGCAGCTATGTTACCATGGAGGAACCACACAACATTTGACTTTTAGGCTAGAACTGAAGTCGCGCCAACTGCTTAACTCAAAATACAGTCAAGAAAGTAGCTCAGAAGCCGAGAAACGGGATCGACCATAAGCACTACTGTGAAATTACGTACAATTTTCAAATTTCTTGTCCTTGAAAGGTTTGCGACCTCGGCAGCTATGTTACCATGGAGGAACCACACAACATTTGACTTTATAGGCTAGAACTGAAGTCGCGCCAACTGCTTAACTCAAAATACAGTCAAGAAAGTAGCTCTGAAGCCGAGAAACGGAATCGACCATAAACACTACCGTGCAATTACGTTCAATTTTCAAATTTCTTGTCCTTGAAAGGTTTGCGACCTCGGGCAGCTATGTTACCATGGAGGAACCACACAAGATTTGACCTTATAGTCTAGAACTGAAGTCGCGCCAACTGTTTAACTCAAAATACAGTCAAGAAAGTAGCTCAGAAGCTGAGAAACGGGATCGACCATAAGCACTACTGTGAAATTACGTACAATTTTCAAATTTCTTGTCCTTGAAAGGTTTGCGACCTCGGCAGCTATGTTACCATGGAGGAACCACACAACATTTGACTTTATAGGCTAGAACTGAAGTCGCGCCAACTGCTTAACTCAAAATACAGTCAAGAAAGTAGCTCTGAAGCCGAGAAACGGAATCGACCATAAACACTACCGTGCAATTACGTTCAATTTTCAAATTTCTTGTCCTTGAAAGGTTTGCGACCTCGGGCAGCTATGTTACCATGGAGGAACCACACAAGATTTGACCTTATAGTCTAGAACTGAAGTCGCGCCAACTGTTTAACTCAAAATACAGTCAAGAAAGTAGCTCAGAAGCCGAGAAACGGGATCGACCATAAGCACTACTGTGAAATTACGTACAATTTTCAAATTTCTTGTCCTTGAAAGGTTTGCGACCTCGGCAGCTATGTTACCATGGAGGAACCACACAACATTTGACTTTATAGGCTAGAACTGAAGTCGCGCCAACTGCTTAACTCAAAATACAGTCAAGAAAGTAGCTCTGAAGCCCAGAGACGGGATCGACCATAACCACTACCGTGCAATTACGTACAATTTTCAAATTTCATGTCCTTGAAAGGTTTGCGACCTCGGGCAGCTATGTTACCATGGAGGAACCACACAAGATTTGACCTTATAGTCTAGAACTGAAGTCGCGCCAACTGTTTAACTCAAAATACAGTCAAGAAAGTAGCTCAGAAGCCGAGAAACGGGATCGACCATAAGCACTACTGTGAAATTACGTACAATTTTCAAATTTCTTATACTTGCTAACTTTGCGACCTCGGGCAGCTATGTTACCATGGAGGAATCACACATGATTTGACTTTATAGGCTAGAACTGAAGTCGCGCCAACTGCTTAACTCAAAATACAGTCAAGAAAGTAGCTCTGAAGCCGAGAAACGGAATCGACCATAAACACTACCGTGCAATTACGTTCAATTTTCAAATTTCTTGTACTTGCTAACTTTGCGACCTCGGGCAGCTATGTTACCATGGAGGAATCACACAAGATTTGACTTTATAGGCTAGAACGGAAGTCGCGCCAACTGCTTAACTCAAAATACAGTGAAGAAAGTAGCTCTGAAGCCGAGAAACGGAATCGACCATAAACACTACCGTGCAATTACGTTCAATTTTCAAATTTCTTGTCCTTGAAAGGTTTGCGACCTCGGGCAGCTATGTTACCATGGAGGAACCACACAAGATTTGACCTTATAGTCTAGAACTGAAGTCGCGCCAACTGTTTAACTCAAAATACAGTCAAGAAAGTAGCTCAGAAGCCGAGAAGCGGGATCGACCATAAGCACTACTGTGAAATTACGTACAATTTTCAAATTTCTTATACTTGCTAACTTTGCGACCTCGGGCAGCTATGTTACCATGGAGGAATCACACATGATTTGACTTTATAGGCTAGAACTGAAGTCGCGCCAACTGCTTAACTCAAAATACAGTCAAGAAAGTAGCTCTGAAGCCGAGAAACGGAATCGACCATAAACACTACCGTGCAATTACGTTCAATTTTCAAATTTCTTGTCCTTGAAAGGTTTGCGACCTCGGGCAGCTATGTTACCATGGAGGAACCACACAAGATTTGACCTTATAGTCTAGAACTGAAGTCGCGCCAACTGTTTCACTCAAAATACAGTCAAGAAAGTAGCTCAGAAGCCGAGAAACGGGATCGACCATAAGCACTACTGTGAAATTACGTACAATTTTCAAATTTCTTGTCCTTGAAAGGTTTGCGACCTCGGCAGCTATGTTACCATGGAGGAACCACACAACATTTGACTTTATAGGCTAGAACTGAAGTCGCGCCAACTGCTTAACTCAAAATACAGTCAAGAAAGTAGCTCTGAAGCCGAGAAACGGGATCGACCATAACCACTACCGTGCAATTACGTACAATTTTCAAATTTCATGTACTTGCTAACTTTACGACCTCGGGCAGCTATGTTATCATGGAGGAACCACACAAGATTTGACCTTATAGTCTAGAACTGAAGTCGCGCCAACTGTTTAACTCAAAATACAGTCAAGAAAGTAGCTCAGAAGCCGAGAAACGGGATCGACCATAAGCACTACTGTGAAATTACGTACAATTTTCAAATTTCTTATACTTGCTAACTTTGCGACCTCGGGCAGCTATGTTACCATGGAGGAATCACACAAGATTTGACTTTATAGGCTAGAACGGAAGTCGCGCCAACTGCTTAGCTCAAAATACGGTCAAGAAAGTAGCTCTGAAGCCGAGAAACGGAATCGACCATAAGCACTACCGTGAAATTACGTACAATTTTCAAATTTCTTGTACTTGCTAACTTTGCGACCTCGGGCAGCTATGCTACCATGGAGGAACCCCATAAGATTGGACTTTATAGGCTAGAACTGAAGTCGCACCAACTGTTTAACTCAAAATACAGTCAAGAAAGTAGCTCTGAAGCCCAGAAACGGGATCGACCATAAGCACTACCGTGCAATTACGTACAATTTTCAAATTTCTTGTACTTGCTAACTTTGCGACCTCGGGCAGCTATGTTACCATGGAGGAATCACACAAGATTTGACTTTATAGGCTAGAACGAAGTCGCGCCAACTGCTTAACTCAAAATACAGTCAAGAAAGTAGCTCTGAAGCCGAGAAACGAAATCGACCATAAACACTACCGTGCAATTACGTTCAATTTTCAAATTTCTTGTCCTTGAAAGGTTTGCGACCTCGGGCAGCTATGTTACCATGGAGGAACCACACAAGATTTGACCTTATAGTCTAGAACTGAAGTCGCGCCAACTGTTTAACTCAAAATACAGTCAAGAAAGTAGCTCTGAAGCCGAGAAACGGAATCGACCATAAACACTACCGTGAAATTACGTACAATTTTCAAATTTCTTATACTTGCTAACTTTGCGACCTCGGGCAGCTATGTTACCATGGAGGATTCACACAAGATTTGACTTTATAAGCTAGAACTGATGTCGCGCCAACTGCTTAGCTCAAAATACAGTCAAGAAAGTAGCTCTGAAGCCGAGAAACGGAATCGACCATAAACACTACCGTGAAATTACGTACAATTTTCAAATTTCTTATACTTGCTAACTTTGCGACCTCGGGCAGCTATGTTACCATGGAGGATTCACACAAGATTTGACTTTATAAGCTAGAACTGAAGTCGCGCCAACTGCTTAGCTCAAAATACAGTCAAGAAAGTAGCTCTGAAGCCGAGAAACGGGATCGTTTCCAACTGCTTAACACAAAATACAGTCAAGAAAAGAGCTCTGAAGCCGCGAAACGGGATCGACCATAAGCACTACCGGAAATTACGTACAATTTTCAAATTTCTTGTACTTGCTAACTTTGCGACCTCGGGCAGCTATGTTAGCATGGAGGAATCACACAAGATTTGACTTTATAGGCTAGAACTGAAGTCGCGCCAACTGCCTAACTCAAAATACAGTCAAGAAAGTAGCTATGAAGCCGAAACTTTGCGGCCTCGGGCAGCTATGTTACCATGGAGGAACCACACAAGATTTGACTTTATAGGCTAGAACTGAAATCGCGCCAACTGCTTAACTGAAAATACTGTCACGAAAGTAGCTCCGAAGCCGAGAAACGGCATCGACCATAAGCACTACCGTGAAATTACGTACAATTTTCAAATTTCTTGTCCTTGAAAGGTTTGCGACCTCGGGCAGCTAAGTTACCATGGAGGAATCCCACAAGATTTGACTTTATAGGCTAGAACTGAAGTCGTGCCAACTGTTTAACTCAAAATACAGTCAAGAAAGTAGCTCTGACGCCGAGAAACGGGATCGACCATAAGCCCTAATGTGAAATTACGTACAATTTTCAAATTTCTTGTACTTGCTAATTTTGCGACCTCGGGCAGCTATGTTACCATGGAGGAACCACACAAGATTTGACTTTATAGGCTAGAACTGAAATCGCGCCAACTGCTTAACTGAAAATACTGTCACGAAAGTAGCTCCGAAGCCGAGAAACGGCATCGACCATAAGCACTACCGTGAAATTACGTACAATTTTCAAATTTCTTGTCCTTGAAAGGTTTGCGACCTCGGGCAGCTATGTTACCATGGAGGAACCACACAAGATTTGACTTTATAGGCTAGAACTGAAATCGCGCCAACTGCTTAACTCAAAATACAGTCAAGAAAGTAGCTCTGAAGCCGAGAAACAGGATCGACCATAAGCACTACCGTGAAATTACGTACAATTTTCAAATTTCTTGTACTTGCTAACTTTGCGACTTCGGGCAGCTATGTTACCATGGAGGAATCCCACAAGATTTGACTTTATAGGCTAGAACTGAAGTCGTGCCAACTGTTTAACTCAAAATACAGTCAAGAAAGTAGCTCTGACGCCGAGAAACGGGATCGACCATAAGCCCTAATGTGAAATTACGTACAATTTTCAAATTTCTTGTACTTGCTAATTTTGCGACCTCGGGCAGCTATGTTACCATGGGGGGACCACACAAGATTTGACCTTATAGTCTAGAACTGAAGTCGCGCCAACTGTTTAACTCAAAATACAGTCAAGAAAGTAGCTCTGAAGCCGAGAAACGGGATCGACCATAAGCACTACCGTGAAATTACGTACAATTTTCAAATTTCTTGTACTTGCTAACTTTGCGACCTCGGGCAGCTATGTTACCATGGAGGAATCACACAAGATTCCTGGAACTGGTGCGAGAACGAAGGGCTCTCCATCCCATAATTCGATTCACAAAAAAAGAACAAATAATCTTCAAACTTTAACAATCAAAGAAACCTGCATTCCACTAAAGGAAGAGGTAAAGGTTCTGGGAATAACACTGGACGAAAAACTCTCTTCGAATGCACACATAAACAAAATATACTCAAAGGCTATCAAAGCTCTATGTGCCCTACAACAACTCGTGGAAAAAATGTGAACAAAAAAGAGCAATGAATAAAATCAATAAAATACAAAGGCTAGCGCATATCGGCAATACTGGAGCAATAAGAACGACTCCGACTTCAGGGACGGAAGCAATTCTAAACATGCCGAAATTACACACTGCCATACAAATTGAAGCTGCTAAACATTCCTTTAACTTACAGAGAACCTTTAAATACAAAGAAGGAGACCTTGTTGGGCATCTAGAAATAACCCGAGTGAGTGATCTGATGCCCCACGAGTTCAACTTTTAAAAATACTACGAAGTGCTCCTCTCCAAGCGGAGAGGAATGGAACAACAACCCTCCTTAGATGAAGAATGGAGCCCAGAAATGGTACACAGATGGGTCGAAACTTGGAAAAAGGTAGGGGCCGGTGTAATAGGACCAAAATGTAGCCTACACATTCCCCTCTGCAATGAGTCAACTATATTTCAGGCCGAGCATTTTGCAATCAATGAAGCAGCACATAGCACATAGCATCAGCGACAAAAGACCTATTAACACAAGGATAACTATGTTCTCAGACAGCCAAGCGGTTCTTAAAGCCCTTTAACTCTAAAGCTCTGTGAGAATGTCACAATATACTAAACAAACAGGCTGTAACCAACAGATTAAAGTCGATCAGGATGCCAGGTCATGGAAACCATAAAGGCAATGAAAAGTCTGACATTCAAGCCAAGAAAGGTGCTCAGATACCTTTTACGGGGCCATCCCCCTTTATGGTTTTGACAGCTCAAACATAAACCTACACTTACACAAATGGATCATAAAACAAAAGAACCAATTCTGGAACAGATAGGAAGGTATTAAGCACTCAAGAAAGTTCATGGAAAAGAATCACAATCCCAAACATGCCAAAGAAGCTCTAGAACTAAATAAAGCCGACCTAAGGGTGCTATGCGAGGCACTAACAGGACACGGGGCATGCAACTACCACCTTTAGTTAATGGGTCTTAGTAGTACAGAAACCTGCAGGGGATGTGGGCAGGCCAAGGAAACCATGGAATACATATTGGCCCAACAAGATTCATAATGACAAGTAAAACAACCATAACAGGGAAAGACTTTCAGGAAATGCTATCAAGAGAAGTTGTCATATTTTTAAAGGCAACACTCAAATCATAGATCAAAGAAGGGGGCACAATAGATCTTTATGGTCACAATGCTAGTATCTTCATGTGACACACCCCGAGTTCTTCAAATTCAAATTCAAAAATGTCATTATGGTTTTAATGGACCCATCTAACTTCTCTGTTAATTATTCTCATATTTTATTAATTCGGATGCTATTAGATCGACTTCTGCGGCCTTGTTTTTCTTAAGCAGTTGAATTGCTTCTTTTACTTCCTTGATGACTTACAGTTCTATTTAAGCGTTCCTAAGTAGGTTTTTACCAATTGTTTGTCTCTGCTCGTAAAGCGGCTGTTTTCTCTTCAATGTCCGCTAGTATGCACTATATCGATTTCCCGTGTCGGTTTCGTTCAGTTTGAGCGGGTTATAATAAACCTCACCCTCATGATAGTCTTCTATACATTTACGAGGGTGGTCCGATAAGCACTTAGCATCACCGATAGATGGCGCCAGTATCGCAAGAGCAACTTACTATCGTGTAGTTCACGGCTACTGTCGAAATTTCATCGGATCGGACTCGTAGTTTTGTTTTGACCGCGTGTGGAAGCGGGAGTGTCCGCGGATTTTAGAAAAATGGAAAAAGAGCAATATCGGTCGGTGATTCGATTCTTGTTTTTGGAAGGGAAATCGCGCAGCGAATCAAAGAGCGTTTGGATGCTGTGTATGGTGACTCTTCTCCTTCGATGGCGATCATCAAAAATTGGTTTAACGAGTTTCAACGTGGTCGCACCTCGGTTTTCGATGAGCCACGTCCAGGTGTCCCGAAAACGGCTACCACGGAGGATAACGTGGCAAAAATCCACGATCTCGTATTGGCAGACCGTCGATTGAAGGTGCGCGAGATAGCTGAGACAGTGGGCATTTCAAAAGATCGCGTGGGTCATATCCTGCATGAAATTTTGGGCATGAGAAAGCTGTCGGCGCGATGGGTGCCGCCTTTGCTCACTCCGGACAACAAGCGCAACTGAAACCGCTTCAGAGCAATGTTTGACTCTGTTTAAGCACAATCCGAAGGAGTTTCTGCGTCGTTTCGTGACAATCGACGAAACATGGATCCGCTGGTACACACCAGAGACCAAGGAACAGTCGAAACAGAGGACTTCACCCGGCGAACGTGCTCCGAAGAAGGCTAAAGGTGATGCCCACCGTTTTCTGGGATTCACAAGGTGTGATCCACATCGACCGATTCGACGCCGAATTGAAGAAAAAACGGCCCCACTTGGCGAAGAAAAAAGTGCTCTTCCACCATGATAACGCACCGGCTCACACCTTCGCCATCGCCATGGCCAAATTGGTCGAATTGGGCTACGAACTGCTGCCCCATCCACCGTATTCACCAGATTTGGCCCCGTGCGACATATTTTTGTTTTCAAAGTTGAAAAAGTCACTCGTCGGGCAGAAATTTCAGTCGAATGAGTAGGCCACTGAGTCGCCGCCACGGAGGCCGACTTTGCAGACCTCGAGAAAACGTATTTTTCAGACGGGTTAAATAAGTTGGAGCATCGCTGTGTCAAGTGTATCGAGCTAAAATGAGACTACATATATTGAAAAAAAAACGCCATTTCTCCAAAATTCTTGTTTTTCTTTTGTAGGCTAAGTACTCATCGGACCACCCTCGTAGTCCTCCTTTTTTTCTAATTTCCTTAGAAATTCTTCAAATTTCTTGCCTCGGATGTGTTCCTTAAGCCGATAAAAGGGTTTGAAACTAATAAATTAAAATTCATAAAGTTCATTTAAGGCCATTATTTACCTAAGAAGTTTCATAGGTACTGGCAATGCTGCAGTGGGTTACTTTGACAGTTTCCAAGTAGAACAATATTTTCGGCCTGACAGCGCCGATACAAAAGACGTCTTGTCCTGGTTTCTGCTACAAGTAAACATTCGAATCAAAGTAGTCTGCTTAACTCGTTTTTTTAAAGGTAAACTCTCAAACTATGAAGACATTTGCCATTTTCAAAAACGTATTCTGTTTCAGATGTCGTACCTCCTAACCGAAATCGCCTTAGACATGTTGGGCTATAAATTTTACGACATAAACGGTGTCTACCACACCACCGACTTTCAAACAGCTGACGCTGCACCACCACAAAACAGCGATGAACCCTCCTTGGAAGATATTATATATCCTAAAGAGCAATCCAAAAGCGGGGAAAGAAACTCCACTGATTCAGTCGAATGTCTTCAAATGCCGGACCTACCTATTCCAAGGATATCCGTAAATCAGGACCAACTGGTTATGCATAACATAAAAGAATCAATCGAAAAGGAAGTTAAAGTTCTGTGTGAGGAACTTAAGGGTGAAGAGGCCACAGATAAGGGTGAAAAAATGAATTCTTCGAAGAGCAAGGACAAAAGCGCCAAAACCACTGGTAAACATTCAACGACCTCGCGCGGTATAGTAGGAAAGGAAGATATCCGAAAAGAAACTGAGCGATTGTCTTACTTCTTGAAATGTGTAGAAAAAAGCCTGGAGGAAGCCAATCCCGAGCATTTCAAGGAACTAAAAGCTTACAAAATGGACGAGCTCCTGTAATTCCCCCTTTTTTAAAGCTTATATATTTAATGTAATAAAAATCAGAACACGGTACAAAATGTCTTCAGTGCATGAGGATTTCTGTCTGGACAAGACGGTTGTTGGTGTCGCCCGGCATACGGTACGGCACTGTAGCTGCCATGTTTGTCAACGCCTTGGCTTTCTCTCTCAGATGGGCCAGTTGCTAAATTGGAATATATTGTATTGAAGGTGATGCGATTGTAGAGGATTCGGTCTTACCATGTCTTTTCCGTTGTCAATAAAGCCGCTGCCCTCCTTGCCGCGAACACTTTTGTATTGACTGTACAGAATGTCCATAGTGGCGAGGAGAATGTCTGGATAGACTTTGCAGATCTCTCCGCCGATTCGTTTAAAGTTATTTATAGAATCCTCCAAGTCGTTCATTGACATGGGAACGAGCTTGGTGTTGGCCAGCACTTCCAGGGCCAAATGGTACTTCTTTTCGTGATAAAAGTCAAAGAATTGAACCAATTCATTGAGCAAGTTAAACGTGGCCACGATCTGCGGTTCACATTCGATCTTATTGCCTAGAAGAGCAGGCAATATACATAATTTTATCACTCTAAATGGAGCTCGCTAAAGTACCTCTAAGTCGCTCGCTAAAGTCACTGGCCACGACTTGTAGACGCTCACGCAAAGAACCTTTCTTCGAACTTTGATGTACCACTTGGGATAGCAGAATAGATGTGTACCGTAGAGCCTGTCCTTGCATCTGTAATTGCAAGATCGACAAAAGTTGACGAAAACATATGTGAAATTCTCACCCCGGCGATGTCGAACATTTTAATCGCATCCTCAAACACTCCTTTCTTAACTAGATCTTCCGCCACCATACCAGCTGCTGTTCTCGTATCAAACTCAACACATTCGAATTGCTGGAATAGTCCTCTGAAAGATAAACGACAATGCAACCTGCAACTCTCACATGATTTAGCCAATCTACCCTAAAGGAATGCCGTTCGGTTGCATTTTGCCAAAGATGATGTCATAATTCCGGCACTCAATAGCTAGGTCACTGACACAAACCAGGAATAAATTGCGTCCCTCAGGATCCTTAAGGTTTCGCAGGAAAAAGAAATACTGCAACGCCTCAGCCGGATCGGTGATCTCGAACTTTTTCACATACAACATGACGAGACGAGCGATGTTCAGTCGTCGCATAGGCACAGGGTCTTCAATGTCAACAGACACTAAATGAAAAGAATCATTGATACACACCCAACGAGATTCAAACCATAATTCACTTACATAGGGGTTCCTGTACATTCCTGGGCCCGCCCAAGAGAAAGAGTTCATTTAAAGCGAGTGCAATATGCACGGCATGGGTTCGGTATTTCTCGGTACGCGAAAGGAACTCAATGGCAGCTTCAAACTGCCCGGTGAGAGCCAGGACCTGGAAGTAGAGGTGTCGTTGCTCGCTGGCATTAAAGTGTTTCTCTCCGTATTTCTCCAAGATCATCGTTTGCAGCCCAGAGTAGGTTAGAATTTCAGTATTATCGGTGGATTCTGTGCGGAGAATCGACAGCTGGATCCACAAGAAGTCATCGGTTGTCTTGGCTACTTCTAAATGCTGTTCGTTGATGTCACACCCGGCAACGATGCAGTAGACCTAGGAGAAAACAAGCGTCACACCAGACACAGGCTAATCGGTTACAGTAGGAAGTGCCTACCGCTTTTTTGTACGGATCGGTTGAGTTCTTGATCTTATTACAATAGTGCAGCTTCAACTGGCCCTCTAACTTCGAATTGATCTTTTGCTCCGGTTTGTTTATCTTATCCTCAAGAACCTGTATGAAATCCTCATGACCGGCTCTGTTGAAGGGGTGATTAGGGAAATCCTTCAAGGTTTACAAGGCACTAACATACCCGCCCATCTGCATACATCGTAGAGCGGATTGCAAATCACCGCAGCGAAGACAGTAGTACACCATTGGCCAAAGGGGTTTTCCTTCTATCACCACGTCTTGCAGGCCAAAACAGGCGCCTTGATTCAGTGTTAGGCCGACAAACGATGAAACCAGATTGAAGACACTGGGAACACCGCCTCGCTGTGCTTCACGCAGATTGCCGCTTATGATAGTCGACATGTAGATCTTGTATCTGTTCTCGAGGTACTTCTTGGCTTGATCTATGAACTGGTGGATTTGACATCGACTTTGGATCGGATCACGGCTACGTGAAACTGGTGTGACGTTGACCATATATTTCATAATCTCCCAAATCTCTGAGACTTTCGGATCCTCGAATTTTTCAGCAACTTTTGCGAATTTCTGAACGAGATTAGGTCGCTGAGCCCCTTTATTGACCAGCGCATTGTACTCACAGACTTCTCGAGCGTATGCCATCTCCTGAAACACAGTGATTACTAAGAGAACGAGAGGAATATGGACAGGAATGTTACGATATGATTTAAACAAGAACGGATTCCGGCCGTTTCGTTCAGGATGGTCTGCTCTGGAATTTTCTGAATATCGATCCAGTTTTGAGAAGGTCCAATAAGTGCGTTCAGAAGCTTGTGTTTCTCTTGACGCCAATCCGACTTGATATGCTCCCATTTCTGTTTCTGCGCCGACTGATATGACTGAAAAAACAAACCCCGCGAATCAATACTCCACTCAATCCGTAAATTATGGTAAAAGCCTTACGTTCTTGTGAACCTCTTCGATAACCGATAGAATAGCATTTTCCTTTTCGTTCTTCAGAAAACTCTGAATATCGGTGTCCGCGATAGGATCGAGCGGCTCAAATGTTTTCCTAGCACTGAGTGTCTCGAGCTTTTGTGAGATTTTTGGTAAATCTATTCCTTTCGATCCGAGAAGGATATGCCTTAGATGAATTAGAGATTAATCTTTGAAGTCAGTAGATTACCATAATACAGTTACTTACGCTTGAATATCTTGGGCGCCGGTTTGGGTAACGCGTGAATGCAATTCCTGTGTTGCTTGCAGGACTTGCGAAATTGTTCGCTCTACCCGTGGCAGTTCTTCGGAGTTTTGTGTTTCATTGGTAAGGCGTTGAGCCTGTTGTAGGAGTGTACTGAAATCCATGCTGCTTCCTTTGTATTTTTGAATTAAATATAGAATTTCATGTGAAACAACGACAATTTACACTCAGTTTACCGCGAATTTTGCGATCTAACCTCAAAAATTCGAATAAGCTAGACATAGACATGTCAATGAAATGTCAAACTATCGTTCAGGCGAGTAGGCTATGTGATAAATTAACATACAGTGAAGTCCAAAACAAAATTCATTGACATATGTAGTTCGATGTTTTGGGAAAGCAGGGGCAGATTTAACATTTCGATTCTTCGGCGATCACGATACCAAGTTCTCATCGTCGGAAAAGTGCAAAAAAAAACAAATAAAAATTATAAAATATATTTTTTTGCATACTTTGTAATGCCCAACACCAAAGGTCAGAGACAGCGAAGACGAACGATCATAGACGGAGCCACCGTTGTGAAGTCCTCCAAACAGGGGAAGTGCCAGCGACGTCTGGAAAATTGCCCGAGGCATTTGGATGAGGGACAATCTTCAATGAGTCATCTAGTCACACGCACGGACAGAGTATTTAAACAACAGCAGACCGAAGTAAAGTACGCCGACAACGACCATAATAACTAATTGTTATGCTGTCAAAGTGAGGTTTCGTGACATCGGCAAAGGCAGTGTTGGTCTTAAGGCAATATCATACCGCGTGGGAAAACGCTTATAAGCGAAGTGCAGGTAGCGTGACGTACAACGGTTGGAGCTGTTGCTCGTCGGGTAAAACGGATTAGAACTCCGATTTGGGTTTTAACCCGGAAGGGTCTGCTAAACCGCTATTACCGCACTCGAGGGCCCAAGTCAACAATAGTTGGAGCCCCAATTTGGATTTTTACCCAAACGGCTTTGGCCTTACCTTACTTCTAACCATTCGCTATTAGTCAGAATCCAGACTCGGGTTCTTACTCAGAAGGAACTGACTGGATACGGTCAGCGCGTCAGTATCGATAAGGCGACTACGTTACCATTACGGACAGGTGCCCGGAACGGGTTATAGTCCCAGAAGGAACAGAACAACTAGTGAGTCTGCGGGTGTCACAATAAGAAATTTATGACGATTTAAGACGAACGGCCCAGAAAGATTGTTACATTGACACGCCATCGCAGACGGACGTAGAGGAGGCTTATATTACCAAAACAACATCAAAACGATGGATTTTGACGAACTGCTACTGTACCTCTGCGAGTTCAACTTGTAATTCAATGGCGCGATGGACGAGCTAAGGCGTCGACTGTCGATGTGGATACAGGGGACAATGCTTTTGAAATGTCTGACAGAGCTAGACCGACGAGCGACAAGCCCTTTCTCCATCATACAAATACGACCGTTAAGGCTGGCGAAGCTCGGTGATAAGTCCAATTAAGGGACTTCTTAGTACCAGTTCAAGTGCAAACCAATTTTAAGAGATATCCAGGCCCGGAGCCCCAAGCCTCGACGAGCTACATCACTGGCCCGGTCAGTTACCCAGTGGGGATAGACCAAGTCCGCAAATAGGGCTTGAAATATAATGATAGCACTCGTAGCAGTCAATCGCATTCTTGGAAAGGGTGGAAGAACTCACGGAAGGATACGGGCTCTACTTGGATCTCATTACTGAGGTCATGCCTGAACTTCTCATCGATAGAGGACTCATGTGGTACCGAAATAACAACCGAAATTGGTGTTCATGGTTGACTTTCAAGGCGAACTCCCTGTAGTTCTTTCTCCCCAGTAGATACCTTGAAAACCTAGAAGACAACGGCCAGCGGAGTGGATAGCCTCCGAAGGAACTCTTCAAAGTCCTGGATATGCAGATCAACATGCGAGAGCAGGGCTACACTCCGGAACAACAATTCGCCCGAATATACATACAAAAACAGTCAGACAGATTATCTACTGCTCCTCGACCTTCCAGACATTGGACGAATGCTGTCGACCACAGATGAGAAACGCCAAAGGCCCCACTCGGATCGCGGGACCATGAGGCTAGGACCAGCACAACCAATCTATAAAAATTAAACCCAACAACAAGCGACGACGATCCTCGACACATGGGCCACGAGGGGCTTTGTGGATCAAACTGATGTGGAACAAACTTCGCCAAGGAGGGGACGGCACCAAGGTAAAGGTGGCCGATAGGGCAATAGTGGTAGACGTCCTGTTGGGGACGTTCGAGAGCTGGATCTCACTCCTACACTCCCAGAAGCCACCGGTCTCCTAGTCCTGGGAACGGATTTTGTTATTTCAGTCGGAACCGCCATCCAATGTGGCAGCGAATCCATCAGCTTCCGCAAGGGAAACGGTAATATCGAGAGATCAAGAACTTCTATGGGGTGACTCATAGAACGAATTGCCGAACGGAAGGCTGCACCATTCATAGTCGGGTATTACACGTTTCAATAGTTGCTGGCAACTTTTGCTTATTTTCTTTTGTGTTTTCTGTCCGTGTTGCCTTTATCTTTACACGTTTCAACACAGAGCTCGCAACAAAGTGACACTTAACGTGCATTTTCTTTTTGATTCATTTCCCAGAGTTGTTGTTGCACTCGAAATCTGGCGAATGAGAAAAAGGAGAAATGGCAAAAAATGAGAAAATAACAAAGGGAAATGTCAAACACGACCTACCCCGGATGCCTCTCACTTCTCTTACCCACAAGTTCGTGTTGCCGTGGCAACTATTGAAACGTGTAATACCGGACATAGAACCATGAGCGACAGCGACATACAACGGAGACCTAGAGAACTAATCTAATAAGTACTTAGCTTCACTGCCAGATGGCGCCGGTATCGCAAGAGTAATTTACTTACTGACGGCTACTGTCGAAATTTCAGACGGATCGGACTCGTAGTTTTGTTTTGACCGTGTGTGGAAGCGGGAGTGTCCGCCGATTTTAGAAAAGTGAAAAAAGAGCAATATCGGTCGGTGATTTGATTCTTGTTTTTGGAAGGGAAGTTTTTGTCATATCCTACATGAAATTTTGGGCATGAGAAAGCTGTCGGCGCGATGGGCGCCGCGTTTGCTCACTCCGGACAACAAGCGCAACCGTGAGACCACATCAGAACAGTGTTTGACGCTGTTTAAGCGCAATTCGAAGGAGTTTCTGCGTTGTTTCGTGACAGTCGACGAAACATGGATCCACTGGTACACACCAGAGATCCAGGAATAGTCGAAACAGTGGACTTCATCCGGCGAACGTGCTCCGAAGAAGGCGAAGACTGTCCCATCGGGCGGAAAGGTGATGGCCACCGCTTTCTGGGATTCACAAGGTGTTATCCACATCGACTACCGGGAGAAGAGCAAAACGGTCACAGGGCTGTACTATGCCAAATTATTGGGCCGATTCGACGCCGAATTGAAGAAAAAAACGGCCCCACTTGGCGAAGAAAAAAGTGCTCGCCACGGTCAGATTGGTCGAATTGGGTTACGAACTGCTGCCCCATCCACCGTATTCACCAGATTTGGCCCCGTGCGACATATTTTTGTTTTCAAAGTTGAAAAAGTCACTCGCCGGGCAGAAATTTCAGTCGAATGAGAAGGTCATCCCCACAACGGAGGCCTACTTTGCAGACCTCGAGAAAACGTATTTTTCAGACGGGTTAAAGAAGTTGGAGTATCGCTGGGTCAAGTGTATCGAGCTAAAAGGAGACTATATTGAAAAATAAATCGCCATTTCTCCAAAATTTTTATTTTTCTTTTGTAGGCTAAGTACTATCGGACCACCCTCGTACGAGACGATAAAGGAACGATTCATCAAGCAACCCATCGATCGCAAGGCTGCATTATTCAGGGAACCTAAGAATTGTGTAGATGAGTGGAGCAGCTTACAATGGACGCCTAAACGAAAAATTCCCAGAACGCAATAGAGAGCGGACCTAAGAGGAAGATCAATTGCAGCATTCTTGAAGGACGAGGTTCGAAGATTCGATAAGATCCATCAAACATCATGCCCCACAAAATCAACATGAAGGATGATCGGCCGGTAAAACAACGTTACCACCCGAAGAACCCGGCAATGCAAGCGATCATCGGCAAAGAGTTCGACGAACTACTGGAGAAGGTCTGCATTGAACCACAACCCCGATAGTCCATCATTAGTATTCGTAAAGGCGAAGACTGGTAAATTAAGACTTTGCGTCGACTACCGATAACTCAACGCCCGGTTTATGCCGGACACATATCTATTACCAAGGATTAGCAGCATCGACCTTAAGAAAATCAATTGGCAAATCCCTATGGAAGAGGATAGAAAGAAATACTCCGCATTCACCGTACCACGAGGAGGCCTGGTCCAGTCATGCTATTTAGCCTACATTCAGCCCTGGCTACATTCCAGCATGCATTAGACCAGGTGACAGGTCTCGAGTTGGAACCACATGCGTTCGCATACTTGAACGATATCGTCGTTATCGGGCAGACAGTGGAGAAACACAAGACGAACTTGTGGGAGTTGTTTGCCAGAGAGGAGAAATGCGAATTCTTCAAATAGGATTTAAAATACCTTGGAGATGTGGTGAGCTGCGATGGGATACACACCGGTCCTGAAAAGGCAGAGGTAGTCAGAGACCCCGAACAAATGTGCAAATACAAATGGACTTGAACTCGGCGAGTATAGCCCGGCACAGAAAGCTCGTTGCAAGTTCAACAACAGATTGAAAATTTTAATTTCATTTTGTATCCAGCTTAGTGGCAATGCAGGAAGTTCTGCCAATCTAAAGGTACCGAATAGCCAGAATCTTGTATAAGACTTTCATAATCGAACTGAAATTGGTAGTATCTAAAGTCTATTAGGTATCCATAATTAGTTCAGTCATGGACTGGAATCCAGCGACTCTTTTTTTTGCTTTTCTATATTGTACAACATATTACAACCATACAACACATTTTTCCGCAAGTCAATCAATCAACGTGACAAAAAGAGTTTCAACCACGCTACAACCATTTGGTCATGAATAGTGTGCGATTAAAAGCTATTAACGAAGCCCATGTACATACATGCGACCATGTATGCAGGTACAGATAGAAATGACATTCAATTTTATTGTCGCTTTGCGCTTAACCATTTTGTGGTGGTTGGAAACAATTCATGTTTTATAATTAACCTTGGCAATCTGCGGCCACTTGTTAAACTTGATGGTTTGGTATGCTGAGGTCTCTCCGGCCACAGTGTTAACGATAATGATTATATTGTTATTCATCTTTTTTATTTTGGCCAGATTGAGGGACGTCTTTTCCGAGATAAACACAATCAGTTATTTGAATTTTATGAGTGAAAATTGACTCCTTTGATCAAGCATTATTACTGCAAATCAGTTGAGAATTCATATCTCACTGAGCAATCAGTCCGAAACGGCGAGCCAATTTATGAATGTGTCCCAAAGCCCACAAAAAGTGAATTGATTGCCCCTTATTCATTTCAGTACAGCTTAACTCAAGCAATCGGAGTCGTAGCCATAAACCTATTTTCATCTGTTCGAAGCACAGAGCAATATGATTACGACCTCTCTAGTCTCACTATTACGGTCGGCACAGATGGGTAAAGAGTAATCATCCTATCACCTTATCCAAGTGATAGTGTTTGGTATTTGGGTGTATTTGTTTTTCTATTTCTACTTCCGCTAACCGATCCTCAGACGTTACCCACAATATAATATCGACCAATTGTAGGTTATTCGCATAGACTTGCGACTTCAGGAGACCCCAAAATAAAAAAAATTCAAGTTACCTCTGCGAGAGATAATTTTACCCCTAACTCTTTCATGCCAAACGTCAATCGTGGCGTCAGCTGTGTGGCATATAGCGCCGTCTTGCTGAAACCACAAGTCGTTTAGGCCCATATAGTTCACTTTGGGTCATAAGAAATCAATTATCATGGTTCTGTGGCGCTTGCCATTGACGATGACCGCCTCACCAACGTCGTTTTCGAAAAACTACGGACCAATGATGCCGCCGACCCAAAATCCACACCAAGCGGTAACAGTGCATTGTCACCTGGTAAACCTCGTGTGGATTGGTGTCGGCCATTTCGATTGCTAACACAGCCATTCATCCAAAAATACTCCTGGTCGCTTAAGACGATTTTTCGGCCAAAATTCGGCTCCTCTTCCAAACGCTCTATGATCAACTTTGAACTCCTGGGTAAGTTGTGCGGTTATAGGCCCAAATCCCGACGCAAATTTCGCGAAAGGCGAACCATTTTTTATTGCGTTGCTGTTTGGTGGAAAAAATGTGTACAAAAAAGCGCCATGAATACAAAGGCTAGCGTGTATCTGCCCTACTGGAGCAATGAAACGACTCCGACTGCAGGGATGGAAGCAATTCTAACCATCCCACAATTACGCACTCCCATACAGGCTGAAGCTGCCAAACAAGCCTTAAGGCCCCGGCCCATAGAATCCGTCGATCCGTCACTCCGTTGATTTCAGCTGAGTGCAAACGTATTGGTGGATAGAGCAGGCAAGCATCGGCCCATAGAATCCGTCAATCCGTTGACAGTTGTCGATGACATTTATTAATTCGTGGAGTACGTTCATCTGAGTTATAAAATGGATGGCACGGATGGCCTTTGATCGCCTCAATCAGTTCTATTCTTCCTCGAACATTTTATAACATTTTTTTTTCGAGAATCATGGTCACTTTTCGCACACTAAACGACCTTCACCAACCGAATCGTACTTTGAATGTCAACCGAATTTGAAGTTTCTCTCAGTACGAGAGAGTTCCTAAGCATTCTCTCAATACATCCACCAATGAACGTGCTTACTCTCAATTCGTGCATGCGTGAACCTCAGAATGCAAATGTGTAAGCTCCAATATGTGAATGTATGAGCTCTCAACGGAGCGAAAAGTAGAAAGTAGCTCTACTTTGTCCGTTGAAGTTCATACATCCGTCGGCTATGGGCCACCTCCCATACGAATGTGTATATTCTACTTTTCACTCAGTTGAAATCAACGGAGTGACGGATCGACGGATTCTATGGGCCGGGGCGTTTAAACTTACAGAGAACCTTTAAATACAAAGAAGGAGACCATGTTGGACATCTAGAAATTCTTAAAAAAGTGGATAACATCTGGGAACTAACCCGAGTGAGTGATCTGATGCCCCCTGAGTTAAACTTTAAAAAATCTCTCTCTCTTTCCCTCTCTACCTCTCTCGCTCTCAAGTAAACAGCCACTCAATTATCCGCACTCTTAAATGTTCAGTCTCTCTCTCTCTCTCTACATTCCTCCCTCTCTCTGTATCTCTTTTTTTGTATCTCTCTCTTTCTCTTTCTTTCCCTATCTCTATATATGTATCTCTCGCCCTGTGTGTAATCCGCTACTACGAAGTACTGGAATGGAACAACAGCCCTCCTTGGATGAAGGATGGAGCCCAGAAATGGTACACAGATGGGTCGAAATCTAGGAACATGGTAGGGGCTGATGTAATAGGGCCAAAATGTAGCCCTCTGCAATGAGGCAACTATATTTCAGGCCGAGCTATTTGCAATCAATGAAGCAGCACATTGCATCAGCGACAGGAGACCCACTTACACAAGAATAACTACACATATTCGCAGCCAACCAAGTGGTTCTTAAAGCACTAAAGAGGTACACCTTTAACTCTAAAACTCTAAAAAGCAGTAACAACACTTACACAAATGGATCATAAAACAAAGTACCAATTCTGGAACAGACAGGACGGTATTAAACACTCAAGAAAGTTCATGGAGAAGAATCACAATTTCAAGCATGCCAAAGAAGCTCTAGTACTAAATATGGGCGACCTAAGAGTGCTATGTGAGGCATTAACAGGATACGGGGCATGCACTTACCGCCTTTATAAAATGGGTCTTAGTAGTACAGAAACCTGAAGGGGATGTGGGCAGGCCAAGGAAACCATGTAATACATATTGGCCCAAACACAACATACATATTGGCCCAACAAGATTCATAATGACAAGTAAAACAACCATAACAATGACTTCCAGGAAATCCTATCTAGAGAAGTTGTTAAATTTTTGAAGGCAGCACTTAAATCCTAGATCAAAAAAAGGGGTACAATAGGTTTGCGAGTGGGTACTGCCATCAGTACTAGTGTCTTCATGTGTCACACCCCGAGTTCTTCAATTCAAATTCTGGGCCGATCTTACGGTCCTTTGACGTACGACCGTTGGCTGATTGATTATCGGATCAGTTATCAAAAATTTCGCCAGGTGAAGAGTCGACTGTGAAGGGCCACCATGTCTACCGTAAAATGGGCGCAACGCGCAACGTTTGCATTAACGAACATCCATTTTGATAATAAAGTCTTCAATTATACAGGGTGTCCCACGAGCAGTGTGCCAAAAAGCTAGAGCGTGTAGGTCTGGTCAAGACAAGAAAAAAATCGTATGGGAGAGCGGGGGTCTACCCGAATATCTGAACGAATATCTTCGACACAAACCATCTGCACCCTGTCCAGGTTGTGTGACAAACACCAAAAGAGCGTATACTTTTGAATCTGCACGAATTATATAAAAACAAAAAAATGTTGCTTTCACACGAATACATAGACATAAACATTTCTCTTCGGTTTCATATTGTAAGCCTTACACTATAATATATGGCGTTTAATTTCAACTATCACCCTCTCTGCTTCTTCAAATTTTATTTACTTTCGATAAAAAAGTGAATCTCCCTTTATCTTTTCTAACGCCCACTCAATGAAAATTCAACGCTGTGCTAGGTCGTTTGGCTTCAGTTCTTGCACGAGCTGAATTTTGTAAGGTTTCAACTTGGTAAATTGAAGAGTTATCCAACCAAGTATTAAGGACCCAAGCTTAACATAAAAAATCTTCCGTTTGTTTTTAGTAGAATGCCAATTTTTTCTTTGACTTACTCATGTCACTTAAAATACTGCCCATCACTAGCCCATTACTTTTGCGATCATTTTGGTAGCATATGAATTCCTCGTCGGAAAACAACACATTATTTGAAGCTATACAAGTATCCACCATTTTCTGCCATCTTCATAAGAATGAAAGTGCAACTCAGCCAGGACATGTGCTATCGAATGGAGCAAGTGATAATCGGAAGGATAGGGTAGGAACTTCCCATTTAAACGTTTCCAAGAAGGTTTTCACCGATTTTGCAACATGTGGCCGAGCCACGTCATGTTGCGAAATCACAATTTCTTGTCTCTTCCCGCATAGTGGCCGCCGCAATGTTCGGCTCAAACGCATAAATTTCAGTCGATGGCAATCACTCGTGATGGTTTCATTTAATTAGAGCAGCTCATAAAATATACACTCTGCTGTTACTACCAAAAGAAGAGCACTTTTCCGACGATATTGATGCATGGCCGGGCTTACTCCACTATCTTTTACGCTTAAGGTTACCGTCCACGTTTCTTCGCCAGTCATAATATGATGCAAAAAAAACGTTCTTTTCTGCTGTTGAAGTAGCAGTTTACATGTGAAAAGATGACGTTCGACGTCTTTCGGCTTCAACTCGTACGGCAACCAATGTCCTTACTTGTACGACATTCCTAAGGTTGTATAGAACGTTTCGAAACCGAGTGTCACAATCAGTTGGCGGCTGACATGAGTCTTAATGAAGTTATGCTTCTAATTCTTAGTCTTAAAATTTTCTCTATTCGCTGAAGCGTATTTTATGTTCCATATCAAAATCATTTCCTTTGAAGCTTAGGTACCAATCTTTTCCGACAGAGCATGCTCACCTTAACTTAGCTCAACTTAACTAACTTAAAATAACTAATAGTTAAGAGTCAATTCTTTCAAACACACAGCGAAACCTTCCTGAGCGTCAGTTTTGGCTTGGCCACCATTTGCGCCGGCTCATCGACCACGACCGTTTTCGTTTGAAATTGTCGTAAGTGATTCACTTTTTATCACCAGTTACTCGTACCATTCAGCAGCTATTCGCAGATGGAAATTCATTATTGCGTTAACTCTGGTCTATTCCAACCTATTCAAATGAGTGTCAGACTCGACGATTTTCATGATTTTATTGATATTTTCAAAAAATGGCTTTACAGAGCGTGGTGCATCCTTTAACGTCGAAATTTAGATTGGCTGGCTGTTAGTACCATAAAAACTATTCACATTTTCCGGTTTGCGTTTTCACTTTTTGGCATATTTTCTCTTTGCGGCATCCATCCTTGACAAGCACAAAAAAAAAAAATGCGTCAACCAATCACGTAAACTGTCAGAGAAGTTTTTTTTTAGTAAGAAACCATAGGCTTTTGGCAGACTTTGCCTTGGAAAATTACATTGTGTGAAATATATACATATGTCTACGTCTGTCACAAAAAAAAAACAAACGTCCTTGGACTGATATTTTGGTACAAAGGCACTTAAACTGCACAAATGTATTTATAGAGTCCAAGAACCCCAGCACCTGACCATCGATTTACTCAGCATCTGTTCCCTTTAACATTTGCTTCGTTTCCGTTTAGTCTTTATTCAACAGATGACGGTAATTTTATTTATCATCGATTTCCTGAAAATAACGAAAAAGATGAATGACTACGGCCCCAAAAACAGGGAACAAAGGCACCTTCTCAATTAGCAATGATCGACCCCAAACCGCCTGATTTAAGAGAAGTCTGAAATAACAGTCAACCTCCAGCAACGTGCAGTAAGCTTTGATTCGAAGCGAAACCGATATCAATACCAAACTTACATAGGATTCAGTATTTCAACGAAGTTATGAGCGAGAAATGCAGCTGAAACCAGATGAAGTGAATATATAAGACCAGTCGCATGGTTTAAATGAAATCATTTGATAGTCAGCTCTTGATCAGATCGAGTAACGTTGAAAAAGCATTACACACCAACTCAGCGACAATGAACTTAAGTGTATGTAACGTACGCCGAAGCATCTGTTTGATTGAAGCTTATCGCCTGCTTATCGCATAGATTAACACGTTCTTTTTCTCTAATTGGCCCTAGGTGAACCTTGTCATTTTGTCGGCTCTGACGTTTCTGTGTGTCACACCAGTGGTCAATTCAATCGAGTTTGTGCCGATATACATCCCTTATCCATTGGAGATTAGTGTTCCGATCGCAGTATTTCAAGAAAGTAAAGTAGAAAATGCACACCAACAGGAGCGACAGGCAGAAAAGGATGCACAACCTTCAGGGGCACCAGCTAATATTGCGAGGCAAACAAACAACAGTGGACTATAGAGACGAGGCGGTTACCATTTCTTTATTTATTTATTTATCATAACAAAATGAAACAAGTTGTTCTTAATTACGCTGGCGCAGTAAACGGCACTACAAGTTTTATTACTCAAGACCTCTTGCAGCAGGCATCCCTTGTTCCAGTTTTACACGAGCAATCGCACGACTTGTCGCATGGACAGTTATCACCGCACTTCTGGGAATTGCATTTGCAATCTAAAAAACAAATAAAATAAATTACGAGTTAATATGCCAGGATATGGTGTAATGGCACTCACCTTTCTGGCACTTGTTGCAGACCATCTTGTAGGTTGGATTGGATTTTATTTTATCTTAAGGATCACGCGAAGTGTATTGGGTATGTGACGAATGTTCTTTGAATACAAACAACCTGCTAACGGGCGGTTTTATATTAGTCTGACCGGTTGTAACGATAACGGGTACGGTGCGCACTTCCACACCTCGTTGTAGATGATTGGTAAGCGCTAATCATACGCCGTGTGCACTGATAAGACCTGTACTCGTAAGTGGTCGTCAATCGATTCGCATACGTTTTTGGTCTTGCGTTTGATATACATATGTATGCTTCATGCGTGTTTAATATGAGTGATCGATGAGAGAAAGTAAGAATACTGTTTAGTGCAAGTAGTAAAAGCAACGAATCGTGCCTTTCATTTTACCTGTGCTTTCTTCTTATCATACATAGTATTGTTGAACAGGAGGGTGTCATCTCTACAGCGATTTGCTTGAGCACAGTCAGCTCCCTCTGAAGATCATCTGGATATCCTCCTTCGAAATGATGAGTGTGTTAGCCCCTTCATTAGCGACGGCATCAGCACGAATTCTGATGTTCCAATGGAAACTTACAGAAACTTGTGAAATTTATCTTGATCTACTGTTGGAGATTTTACATCAGTGACATCAGTGATTTTACTCCTGACCTCCGACTTTGTCTGTCGGTAAACCGCCTGTACAAAAGTTTGAGTCTTGACAGACGTTTACTATTCTTTTTCTCTAGCGTGTCGATTGTCGTTTCGGTATATGTTCGTGGTATCGTCCATTTGTTTAAGGTATCTGTCAATCTCGTCATATTCGAGATTGGGAAGGAGGCACTCGAAGTGAACGCTATCGTCTGGGGACTGGCAAACAGTGGCATTAATATAATGCCATAATAATATATATTTATAATTAATAATATAAATATAGGGGCGCTTGTACTGGTACTATCTCTCTGGTACTCTCTTATACGAAAGTTGGCAGAAGTTAGTAGACCATTTGATGATGTCAAATGGCCTCAGTTGAGAGTCAAGCAGCTTGGCATATCCATATAGGACATCCTATGCTCTACAGAACCCAACAATGATTTATTAGGCTCCCCCTACTGTTAGGTATGTTATTTCCCAAATCATTAGGATTGGCATTCATATCGTTCATATCAGGATGTAGTATTTTACTACCAAGTTTAAGTGCATAGATCAAAAAAGTGTCTCGAGCTCTGCAATGAGTGGTCGTGGTGCAATGGTAATCATCACCGACTGTTGAGCCGAAGGTCTGTAGCTCAAATCCGTCCGTAGTCAAGAACAATTCCTATACGGAGGAACTGTGCAACAACGTTGTGTTGTTGTTGTGAATGAGAGATGATCAAGAATGCCTTCAACAAGTCATAGCACTCGCAGCATAAGATTACTTCAAAATTCATACTCTTTATGTGCATTTCCAATACAACACCTTAATGACATGGAAACAAAAGTGTTACTGTGAACTACAACCAACGCAAATTCAGTGGAATCTCTCAAATCCTATCTAGGACAACCACCTCAAGAGAGTAGTGAACGAATATATTCGACACAAACCATCTGCACGCTGTCCAGGTTGCGTGACAAACAAAAAAAAATAATGAAAATATTGGGCTGAGGTGCTTCGGATGCATAGACTGCTTTCCATTTCGGATTGATGAAGAACGCAACTCCCCCGCCTCGTATGGCGTTGGATCGGTCACTTCGAATTACTTTATAAGAACTGTGCCGGATTTAGTGTTTCTGGTTTAGCTTTGTTTCGCTTACCAAAAGTACTCTCGGGTTGCCTGCTAATGGATCTGCTGTTGGAGTTGGCCGATCTGCCCTTGGATGGCGAGCATGATCGAACGCTGGTTCACCTCGGCCTTCGGTTCTTTGGTAATATGCACAGGGAACAGCCACAGACTTTTGTATCATCTCCCTCACTGAATATTTTGTTTTTACGTCGAAGTATCGTGCAATCTTCTCCAAAATGATGTTGAAAAAGTGTCGTTAAACATTTGAGAGAGATTACTTCTAAAGACAGCGAAGACTCTCTATTTTCAATAATTGGATAAGTTCCTTGGGTGGCCTTCAAATGAATAAAAAGGTGGCGGATACATTTAGTACTCAAGGATCTTTTCAAGAATATGCTTAATTAAATAAGAATAGAAACGGCAGATCGGGTCATACAGGCAACGTTGAGAAGACATAATGAGAACTGCAGTCGAGGACGTCTTCGTTGATATGGAGCTCAAAACACATACAGAATGACCACGTCGTCGACTGTTGTTTCGTAGATAAGGCATCTGTGTGCGCAGCAAGTCTCGGAATTTTTGAATGAAGTGAAGATAGTTTTAATTCGACAAACTGACATTTGATACATGTTTTTAAGCTGGGTTTACATAAGAGCGTAAGTTACACATTGCGTTTTCATACCGCCCACCTTGGAATAATTTAACATTTCAACACAAGAATTTGGAATAGTTATCAAGTTAAGCTGCGTTAATTCACCACAAATTCATTATAATTACCAAAACAACAAATTGGGTGTGGTTCATTGCAATTACACAAACAAGTTAATCCTTAAATTTGGTACAATTTCCCAAATAAATTAATTCAAAATCCAACCTTTATCATAAGATAAATAATAAATTTAATTTAAATTCAATAAAGATAATGTTGTGATAGGGCGTTTCAGGAGACCATTTTTTGTTATAAGCGTAACGACTCGTACTAGTCCATCGGGTTCAGAGTGAACATCCTTTACACGTCCTAAAGCCCACTTGCCTGGAGGTAGGTTGTCTTCACGAATCAATACCATATCGTTTGGAATCAAATTCCTTGTCTCTTGCTTCCACTTGTTTCGCTGCTGAAGTGTGGATATGTATTCCAGCTGCCCGCGTTTCCAAAATGACTGTTGAATCTGGCTTATCATCTGGAATCTAGAAAGGCGATTAGCGCTTATGGACAAATAATCAGGTTCAGGAATAAGATGGATTGCACTTCCTACTACTAAGAAACGGGATGGCGTCAGGGATTCAAAGTCGTCTACTGCATCAGACATCGGTACTAGGGGTCTCGAGTTCAAACAAGTCTCAATTTGACACAATAATGTTTGCAGTTCTTCGAATGTCAAAAGAGTATTGCCCATGACTCTCTGCATGTGAAATTTAGTGGACTACACGGCTGCTTCCCATAGTCCCCCAAACGTTGGGGCTGCAGGGGGTATGAAGTGCCAATTGATATTTTCCTTTCATGCTTCATTCTGCAACTGCTCTTGATTGTTGCGTAGGGTCAGGAATCTGCTTAGCTCATCGAGTGCTCTTTTGGCCCCGACGAAGTTTGCACCATTGTCACTGTACAAATTTAAGCACTTTCCTCTTCTTCAAATAAAGCGCTTTAAGGCCAAAATAAATGCGCCAGTCGACAAATCGGTGACCATTTCTAGATGGATGGCCCTTGTGGTCAGACATATTAAGAGGGCAACGTACACCTTTTGCCCCCGGCATCCTCTCCTCCGCCAAGGTGTTGCCAACAGGGAGCCGGCATAATCTACACCAGCATTCCGGAATGCCTTCACGCCATGAAGTCTCGCCGATGGAAGGTTCCCCATTAACTGCTCGATGGGTTTTGCGCTATATCGTTGGCGTGTCACACCTCTAACCGCGTTTCGCACTCCCACTATCCAAAAGTTCCTTCTAATTAGAGCCAATAATAATTGCGGTCCAGCGTGCAAATGGTTGTAATGAGCGTCTTGGATAATTAATTTGGTTAGTTTTGAAGAAGCAGGAGGGTGTCTTTGATCGTATCCTAACGGTGCGGCCTCCAGCCGCCCACCAACCCGTAAAAGTTCGTCGCGGTCGAGTCTTGGATTTTGTTTTGGAAGTCGACCTGATTTTATCCTTAGACCCTCCCTTAAGCGCACTATTTCCTCTTCAAAATGTGAGCATTGCACTATCTTGACCAATGACATCTTAGCTTCATGAACCTCGGCGATTGTTAGGCATCCTCTTCGACACTCTTTAGCCCTTTCTGAATTATGTACAAACCGTAAGATCCAAGCAGTTACCCTAACCAGCATCGTTAAGTTTGAAAAACGGTTTAATAGGTTAATGGGGTCTCTGTACTCATCAACAATGACTGCACAAAATACCTTGCGTTCTTCTTAGTCACGTTGATCGCCGGAAAAGGGAGGCAAGGTGCGGGTTATTGGTTGGTTATTAAAAACTGCGGTCGGACCACTCCACCATAAATAGTGAGAAATTAGCTCGTTTGCTCCTATTCCCCTAGATGCACAATCTGCAGGATTAACATCTCCACTGATGTGACGCCACTGTCCAGCTGGGATCACATTCGTGATTGCTGATATGCGGTTTGCGATGAAGTTGTAGTATTTTCAAGGATGTCCATTAAGCCAATGCAAGACTATAGTTGAGGCGGTCCAAGCGAAGATAGGAAGCTCTTGATATCCTTTGGCGTCGAGTAACCTTCCGACCAGCTTGGCTAACAGAGCGGCCGCACAAAGCTCCAACCGAGCTATTACCATGACAGCTTTAAGAGGTAAAACCTTCGCCTTTGCTGCGACTATATTACTAAGCACCTCTGCGCTATCTGACACACTGCGCAGATACACTATAAGCTACCTCCGGGCATCGCAAAATCCATGCATCTCCAATGTTGATTCCTTATGTGTGATGTACCTGGGTAGCTTGAGATTTCGCAGTTCACCTATACTGGTCTTCAAGGAATCCCATTTATGGATATGGCTTAGTGGAATTTGGTCATCCCATTCTATTCCTTCTTGCCATAACGACTGTAGTAAAACTCTGTAATTTATTAAAAAGGGTGATAAAAATCCTATAGGATCGAAGATATGAGCAGCCTCAGATAGTAAATTTCTTTTGGTGTAACACGAAACATCCTCTGTAGTAATTTTGAAGGAAAAGCAATCGGTAACAGGATGCCATCTCAAGCCTAACGTCTTAGATAGATGGGTTTGCCGATACAGACCATATCCAGTTATCTACTCTTCTCTCCAATGGGATTTCGTCGAGAAGGTCCCTTGAATTTGCCGTCCATTTCCGCCCGTCCGTCGATTAAAACCAGCTTCTTGTAGTAGTCCACATAATTGACTAACAATTTGTTTTGCTTCCCTTATATGTATTACTACAGCTAGCTATAAAATCATCCATATAAAAGTGGTTATCTAAATTGGAAATTTCTTCTCGCCATCTCTAGCTAATTGGGTTAAGCATATTGTGGCTAAGAAAGATGCTGGGCTCGTACCATAGGTGAGCGTAGTCAGTTGGAAGATCCGTATCCGTTCATTTGGCGAGTTTCGCCACAAAATTCTTTGAAATCGTTGATCTTCAGGATGCACCAGAATCTGCCGATACATTTTTGCAATATCGGCACTTAACGCAATCGGTTTTAATCTGAATTGGAGCAGAATCGTGAATAAATCATTTTGTATGACAGGACCAATAAGCAACTGAGAATTCAATGAATGCCCGCCAGGAGGAGAACAGGTAGTGTCGAAAACAACTCTTAACCGGGTAGTACTACTATCCGGATTGAGAACTGCATGATGAAGTAGATAGTAACACCTCATCTGCTCGCTCTGATATTCCGCCATGAAATCCTTGTACAGCCAGCCGAGCTCCGGGTCCTTCTCAAATCGTTTTTCCATGGAAATGAGACGTTGTTCCGCCATCCGCCACGAATCGCCCTTGACATCCGCTGCATCCTTGGAAGGGAGCCGTACTACAAAGCGACCTTGTTCATTCCTTTCGTAGTGTTTTCTGAAATGTACTTCGCACGGGTTGTCATCATGTAAGGTCCGCGTTGAAGTTTTAGGGTGTTCCAGCTCCCAGAAACATTGTAGCATTTGCTCAAGCCCCTCCGCCGCGTGACATACTCGGTACTGTCCTCTGTAGTGTTCTTCGACCTCTCCGACTAAGACCCAACCAAATTCCGTATTTTGGGCTATCACCTTATCGTTCTCATCATACACTCTTCCCTGTTTTAGCGATTTGAACATTATGCTGGCCTTTAGTAATATATCAATTGTTTCCGATTCGCCAAAAGAAGGATCCGCGAGATCAATTTGATCAATCTGATTTGGGACATTATAATTGACTTTACATTGAGGTATTTGTTTAGTACTTCCTTTAAGCACTATAGCTGGAGAGGAAACCCGAAATCCCGTAGTTCTTGATTTAATGTCCAACGCGACCGATCCTGAATGCGGTATCCCCTACTACATCTATAGCAAACGAACATTTCTTTCGTGGTAACCCTAAGAACTGGACACAGGCTTCAGGGATGAGGGTCACCTGAGACCCGGAGTTTAAAAGCACCCTGCACGGCTTAAATTCCCCCCATCTAGTACAATGGCCGTAGAAAGCAAATTGTGTCCCTTGTTGCGAGGCCTTACTTCGCTGTTATTTGCTGCTAATGCCTTTAAAGGAACCTCCATGCTACAGCCGTCTACCTTTCCCGATGGCAATGTCTCCGTCTTCGACCCACTGCAATCTGTTGCCCCGACCCTTCTTTCTGTATGTATAGCTGTGTGATGGCGTGCCTTGCAAATCATACAAGCGCTCGAATTACATGTTTTTACAAAATGACCCGTATTGAGGCAATTGTAACACAACCTCTTTTAACGGGCACCCTTACACATCGAACATGACTGAGCAATTACTGTGTAAGCGGAACGGCGAATTGGTTTGTGTGACTGTGACCCCTTACCCCCCGAAACTGACTCAAGTTCGAATTGCCTGGCTTCCAAGAATTCTAAAATGTCCTTAAACTCAGGTTTATGCTTTGTAGCCGAAGATCGAGCCCAGAGACCTCTTGATTCAGGGTCCAATTTCGACGATACGACATAAAGAAGCCAAGCATCCCAGTGCTCAACTGGTACACCTAATGACTCTAGAGCTGATACCGATTCGTTGGAATTATTGTAGATCTTCCTAATGCCCGATGCATTGGATGGAGAGCTCATCCCTGGTTGTTCCATTATGGTTTTGATATGCGACTCAATGATCAGTTTCTCCTTATCGTACATTTTATTCAGATCGTCCCACGCTTGCTGATAGTTTGCATCCGAAATGTTGATATGCTTCAATACCGACGCTGCGTCATCTTTTAAGGAAATTTTTAAAAACTGCAATTTCTGGGCCCCAGACAAACTAACCGAATCGTGGACGATTGTCTTGAATAAATCTTTGAATGTTGTCCACTCCCTGTAGTCACCTCCGAAGGTTGGAAGCGAAATTTGCGGTAATCGCAGTTCCTCTTGGTGTGATATTGCCCTGTTGGTTATACTCCCATTTGACAGTTGAGATAATGCGGTGGCAATAGATGATTGATTTGCTGCGAATTGCCTCAACATTTCGTCATGATCGCTTATGCTACGAGGCGTCGATGTCTCATTGCGAATTGCTGTGGACTCCGCGGAATGATCGTCGCGCTCTATTATGTTCAGATAAAAACCCTTTATGTAAAAATATTTAGCTTCAAACTCCTCCCTACCGCACAGTTCACCTTCAATTTCTTCCTCACTCAAAAGCATTTCAATCTCCTTCTGAATTTCCTCGAAATTCCTCACAATTTCCTCTAACCTTTCTAATCTCACCCTTGTCTCAACTACTGACCTCTCTTGTTTCTGCCATCGCCTTTTCCAATCTGGTTATCCTCCCTTTGATAACTCCCCGTTTTTTGTTTGATATGTGTTATATAAATACTTGATCTATGGTGAAATGCTTGCTTCTGAAACCAAACTGATGATCCGGTAAGAGACCTTCCATAATTGGCTTCAGTTGATTAAGTAGAATTCTCTCGAATACGAAAAGAAATAGGTCTATACGACGTAACTTCAGTCGGCGGTTTCCCGGTTTTCGGAACCATGATAACTTCTGCGACTTTCTATTGGCTTGGAACATGCTCTAATCTAAGTGTCGCATTCACGAGATAGAGAAGTTTAAGAAGCGCTTTCACCGGCAATGCTTTAAGAATTTCTCCCGTGATTAAGTCGTAACCAGAAGCTTTGTTCGACTATAACGATTTTACTACTTTTTTAAGTTCCGAGAGCCTTGCATCTGGTACTCGGTAGTCCGTCTCTGTATTCAAGCAATTATCGTTGTCCTGCACCGGTTGGCCCTGGAAGGGTTTAAAAGTATCTTCAAGGTAACCGGCGAAAATGTCTGCTTTTTCCTTATCTCCCTTTGCCCATTCGCCCTGACCTTTTCTTATTGGTGGTACCTGGATTTGCGGCTTTTTAATACTTTTTACAGCTCGCCAAAGCGAGTAATTTGATTCTTTCTCTGAAGCTAAGTCTTGTAGGTACGCCGATACGCTCATTCTTGT
This sequence comes from Merodon equestris, assembly GCA_958301585.1. Classification (NCBI taxonomy): domain Eukaryota; kingdom Metazoa; phylum Arthropoda; class Insecta; order Diptera; family Syrphidae; genus Merodon; species Merodon equestris. Next base: position 175,587 of record CATQJT010000103.1, read on the forward strand.
AGCCTTTAATTGGCCTTTTGAGCAATTACACAAGCGAATTACGCGAGATTGTTGCCACCGCTTCCGCAGTTTCCGTTTTTCGTCCACCACTTGTCGTATTTCCGGCGGATACGATACATTTAGACTGATCGGAATTTGATCTTGGTGTGGAGTACTGTTCGACGCCGCGTATTGCACTGCTAAGGTGTAGCAAAAGAAATCCATTATTTTTGCATGAAATTGAAGGCTTAACGTATAGTTAGATTAATTCTATAACTTGTTGTCATTTTGAAAGTAATCTCATCATGCCCCTCTCATAGAAGCCTTCGTCTTTATTGGCAAAAAACTGGGACAGTCGTTTTCACAGGCCCCTCTTGAAGCGAATTTTTCACCAACAAAGTCATTCGTCATGGACAGAAACAGGTAGTAGTCATTTGGTGCCAGGTCCAGACTATAAGTTGGATGTGTAAGAACCTCAGAACCAAACTCCCGCAGCTTCTGGTTAGTCACTATCGATGTATGTATGTGGGATGCAGGCACTCCTAAGTCTGTGCAGTTGACCGCACACCCACGAGCCGAGCAAGAGGACGAATGGCAGCAGTAGAGAAGTAGCCGCGAGCAGACGTGCTCAGCCGACTCCCCTTTTCACGAGTATGATAAACCTTTTTCGTTATTATTTCATTTTTATATTGTAATAAACTAATTGAATTGGAATTCTGTTCTTTTTTTTTTTTTGTTTTAAATATTTTCTTTTACTTTTCTACATGGGGGCTCAACCGGGATTTCCCGCCGATTAATTAATAATTGAACAGTAGGCAGCAAAACAGTTTAACAGCGGACAGTAAGACAGTTTAACAGTGGTCAATTAAAAGGTGGGCAGTGGCAGAAAGTATCATTTTTATAATCGGTTGTGTGGGTTTTGATTACGGTGGACGCTGATTGTTGTCGTTGCTGATAGTTGGTGGAAAATATTAGAAAATGGGGAGTCGTGTTAAAAGAAACAGTTTCGCGCGGTCTGGTCACCAATATAATTCGAATGCATCGGGCGTAGATCGGGTAGATGATCACTTAAGTATTTCTTTATTCGAATCGACATGCCTTTTAGTGAAGATAATCAAACAAGTTGTCGCGAATTTTTGTACAGTTTGCAAGTTCAGGCGATGTCGAAGATTCCGCTATTATTGAATACGCTATCGATGGTATTCACGATATCGAAGCGAATAAACTAATTTTATATGAAGCCAAGAACTTGTAAGATTTAAAAGAAAAATTAAAAATTTATGAAAAGATGAAGGACAAACAAAAAGAAAAGAATGGACAGATTACGCGGACGAAAAGTGATCGTGTCGTAAATAGGGAAGGTACGGTGAAATTTAAAAATGGTCGAAGTTGTTTTAATTGCGGGAGTAAAGAGCATGAATTCTATAATTGTCCTGATAAAGCGCGTGGTCCTAAATGTTTTAAATGTGATACTTTTGGAAATCGAAGTTTTGAATGCGTGACGAATAATAAAGGCAAGCGTTGTTTAGAATCAAATACACTTTTAGTCAGCAACAACAAAATGTGTTTTTTTTTTTTAATTCATTTTTAATATTAATTTCTTACAACTATCTTACGCGCTAGACAAAAATGATTAAACTAGCTTAAATAACTTATAACTACCTTACTGACCCTATGCGGACACTCTAAAGTAAGAAGAACATTAAATTATACCTTTCGGTCTTATGAAAACAAAAATGATGACAATTAAAGTAATTTTCAACTTAAGCTAAGAAAATATTTGTTAAAAAAAACTTAGCATCTGATTTTTATTTTTTTTTTATATTTAAAACTTACACCTAAATAAAAACTAGCTTAACCTACCTTAACTAAAATATATATACAAAAATATATACATGGTATATATTATATATGTATATACCTATATCTTTTTTTTGTTTTCTTTATGTTTTTTAATTTTTTTTTTTTTTTTTTTTTTTAACTAAAAATAATTAAATCTACCCACCACCCTAGCCTACCTTAGCTTACCCTAACCTACCCTAAACTACAATAACCTATGTAAGCCTGCCATTGGTGTTTGGCGGGCTTTGCCTTGAAGAGGCTGGCCTATTAAGATTTACCACTGAAGTAGTCCGCTGCAACCACCAAAAACGTTGATGCTGTCGGACGACGTCTTCTCGATCTCGGCGTGAATTCGACTTACTGAACCTGAGGCGCTCGGGCTCGCGGAGCGCGACGTCACATTCGTACAGGAACCGTCGTTCCACGGAATTGCGGGCCACGTGGAAGATTAGCGGCACCGCCAATCTATCTTGGATCAGCCCACATTGGTCTAAGTTGAGGAATGCTTCTGGTGGGACAAAGCCGTTAAGGCGCACCCTCTCGTGGTACAGGTAGTTGGGGTAGTAAGCCCCGGAGATCAAGTTATTGGCCGAAGTCATTGCTCTTGCAACGTGGCTTCGAATCAGTTTTATCAGAAAGTTATCCACCCGTACAATCCTGGCCCTATTGTATAGGACCTCGTTCGGGTAAAATTTCGTGTACTCAGATTCAGGTGTCCTATGTAACCCGAGACAAGTCCTGAGACATTGCCTCTCAAACACCCGAATCCTTTCCATTAAGCTGGCTCTCACATTGAACCAGACGGGACATCCATAGGCAACCATGTGCCTGATTAAGGCCATGTAGCAGATTACCTTTACTCTAGAATCAAGTTGGCTGCTATGAAACAGCCATCCTGTCAGAGCAAAAGCGCCCCGGGCCCTTACCAGAGCAGCATCTATATGTTTGTCAAAATACAGATACTGATCTAGCACGATCCCAAGGTATCTGACTACACTTTGTCTCGCCAGTGGACGCCCGTCCGGCCCAAAGATAGAGAACCTGCGCCAATTTTTTCTAGTGTCCCGAGAGGCCCTAGACAAAGGCGTTCTGAATAAAATAGATTCTGATTTCTGGAAGTTGATTTTCAACTTCCAGTCATCACAATACTGCTGAATTTTTTCGAAGTCACGTTGCAGAAGAGTAACAATGACGTCGATCGTTGGACCTGATCTGTACGCAATTAAATCGTCTGCGTACGCTATTGAATGGTGAAGAGAAGCTATCAGATCACTGAAGTAAATGCTGAAAAGTATCGTCGAGTTCACCGTACCCTGTTGCAGTCCATTGTTAATATCAAATGTTTGAGTAGAAGTCACGTTGGCAATTTTCACAACGAACTTTCCACCTGTTAACATGTCAAAAATCATATATAGCAGTGGTTTACTTATGCCCAGCCGACTGAGCTTGTAATACAGCCCTTCTAACCATACGGTGTCGAAGGCTTTTTCCAAGTCAATCAGACAGGCACCCGTGCATTGGTTCTTGCATTTGTTCCATTGGATATCCGATACGAGTTTCGACGCGGCATGAATAGTGTCATGCCCCGCTCTGAAACCGAATTGGTTATCCGGGATGATTTTATTGTCCTCAACCCATTTAGACAGGGCTCTATGGACCACCTTCTCGAAGACCTTGCTGATACTCGGAAGTAGACTTATCGACCGGAGATTTGCCGGGTTCGAGGTGTCTTTACCCCTCTTGGGGATTGGTTGCACCACCGCTGTCTTCCAGTGCACCGGATAATATGCATTATTCAGTGCATTGTTGAACAGGATGGTGTACATCTCTACAGCCACTGGTGGGAGATGCCTGAGCACAACATTAGCTATTCCGTCGGTTCCCGCGGATTTTTTTCTTTTCAGTGACTCGAAGATCATCTGGAGATCCTCCGTCGAAATGAATAGGGTGTTAGCCCCTTCACTGGCGACGGCAGTGTTTGCCATAAATCATTGAATCTGGTAAAACCAAGGTTCTCTGATCGCCAACAACAAAATGTGTAAGGCTGTTGAAGTGTGCGGTACGTGGGTTGAAGCACTGATCGATACCGGTAGCGATCTTACACTTGTTAAGGAGGGTGTTGCAAGTTTAATGAAAGGATAAAACGTTAGGCCTCAGAAAATTGCCATATCGGGGCTGGGGAGCAAATTAAGCACGAAGGGTCTAATATGTGCTAAGGTAGTGATCGACCAGATAACCTTTCCGAATGTAAGTTGCTTTGTAATTGGTTAGATTATTGGTAGAGATATTTTGGATACCGTGGATCTCTTTATTGACAGAGATGGTGTTTTGTTAAAGGAGAGGAACAAAGAAGGAGGAGCCAGCTGCTTTTTGTCGAAGATCGGTGTCGACAAAGATTCCAACCCGGACCTAGGTCATATTGCAGATCCCAGTGTTAAGTCAAAACTGACAGAGTTAGTCGAGGGTTATTGTCCAAAGCGGGTATTGTGTAGCCCTATAACAATGCGAATTGTCGTAATAGATGAAGTACCCGTATAGCAACATCCGCGCCGTCTGGCTCCACTCGAAAAGCAGTTTGTGGACAAGCAAGTGTCGGAGTGGCTAAATGACGGCATAATAAGACCAAGTGTTTAAGACTACGCAAGCCCCGTAGTACTAGCGAAGAAAAAGGATACATCGTTTCGCCTTTGCGTGGACTAGAGGGGGATAAATAAAAAAATTGTTCGCGACCGGTATCCCTTACCACTTATTGAGGATCAACTAGACCAATTAGCTGATGCCGTATTGTTTACGACGCTGGATTTGGCTAACGGATTTTTTCACGTCGTTATAGAGGAAGATTCTCGCAAGTACACTGCCTTCGTTACATCTAGTGGCCACTATGAATTTAATAAAGTGCCTTTTGGTTTATGCAATTCGCCTGCGGTATTTCAAAAATTTATCAATTATGTGTTTCGAGAACTGATCGCCGAAGGGGTTGTTATCATTTACATTGATGATCTTGTTATTCCAGCTAGAAATGAGGGCGAAGGTGGCAAGACTTGTTCGTGTACTGGAAGTAGCATCGATGAATGGGCTGATCGTTAAGTGGAAAAAATGCCAAATTTTTAAAACTAAAATTGAATATTTGGGGCATGTAGTTGAAAGGGGTAAAATTAGTCCCTCTCCGATAAAGACCAAAGCAGTTTTAAATTTTCCTGAACCTACGAACATAAAGCAATTGCAAACCTTTCTAGGGCTAGTGGGGTTTTTTCGAAAATTGATCGATTCATTTGCTATTATAGCTCGTCCGTTAAGCAACTTAACAAAAGCTGATGTCAAGTTTGTGTTTGGGCAGCCTGAACTCATTGCCTTTAATCAATTAAAAGAGAAGCTTTGTTCCGATCCTGTATTGGCAATTTTCAAACATGGAGCAACCACGGGATTGCACACAGACGCTTCAAAGTGGGGGTATGGAGCAGTGGTTGAACATAGAAGTGGGTCAAAATTACGTCTCGTTGACGCATTAAGTAGACATCCTATTTCTTTGATAGTCCAGCTAAGTGAAGATAGGTCATTTTTAGAAAGAGTTAGGAACGCCCGGTTATGTTGTTGAGGGTGGTATATTGTATGTACAAGGTTGATGACGGCGATAAACGTTTTGTAGTTCCGGAGGATATGCAGACAGAAGTAATTAGAAGGGCACATGAAAGAGGTCATTTTGCTGTAAAGAAAGTTAAAGAACTATTGTTGAAAGAAGTGTACTTTAAAAACATGACATCGAAAATCGAGAAGTTTATCGAATGTTGCATTCCATGCATCCTGGCGGAAAGGAAGAGAGGGATGAAGGAGGGATTTTTACATCCAATACCGAAAGGCGAACAACCTTTGGATACTTTCCATATGGATCATTTAGGGCCAATGGCGACAACCGGGAAATAATACCGGCGCCTACTTTCAATCGTTGATGGATTCACCAAATTTGTATGGCTGTTTCCAGTGAAAATATTGTCCGCAGGAGAGGCTATTAAAAATCTCCAGGTAGTTTGGAAAACGTTTGGGAATCCGAGGAGACTAATTGTGGATTAGGGAGGAGCGTTTGTGACCAAGGAGTTCATAGAGTACTGCGAACAAGAAAATATCCAGTTGGGAGTTCCTAGAGGTAACGGACAGATTGAACGAATTCATCGTATCATCATCCCAGCGTTAACGAAGCTATCACTTGAGAATCCGGATAAATGGTACAAAGAGGTTAAAAAAGTTCAAATTTTTTTAAATTCCACTTATCAACGTTCGATCAACACATCTCCGATGAAGCTGCTGACGGGTGTCAATCGAAGAGGAGCTAAGGATTCTATATCAAGAAGAACGAGAGTTGTTGCGGAAAGATGCGAAGAGAAACTTACTAAAAGTGCAGGTAGAAAATAAAAGGTTATTTGATAAGAAACGGAAGGCCGGTCCACATTATAAAGTCGGAGACTTGGTGGCTATCGAACGGACTCAATTTGGGGTTGGCCTTAAAATTCGTGCAAAATTCTTGGGCCCTTATAAAATAGTAAGTATAATTAATGCTGATCGTTTTCAAGTAGAAAAAGTTGGCGAGCACGAGGGCCCGAGGCAAACATCGACCAGCATCGACAAAGTCAAGGCGTGGTGCGGATATCAAAACGATGAAGACGTAGCAGAAGTGGCAAGTTGGGGGATAGCTCAAACTTATCCAAGGATTTACTTCCAGTTGGTTTTCCATTGTGTGAAGTATGCCTATATATGTGTGTCTACGTCTGTCACAAAAAAAAAACAAACGTCCTTGGACTGATATTTTGGTACAAAAGCACTTAAACTGCACAAATGTATTTATAGACACCAAGAACCGCGGCACCTGACCAGCGATCATCGATTTACTCAGCATCTATTCCCTTTAACATTTGCTTGGTTTCTGTTTAGTCTTCATTCAACGGATGACGGTCATTTTATTTATCATCGATTTCCTGAAACAGATGAATGACTACGGCCCCAACAAACGGGGAACAAAGGCACCTTCTCAATTAGCAATGATCGACCCCAAACCGCCTGATTTAAGAGAAGTCTGAAATAACAGTCAACCTCCAGCAACGTGCAGTAAGCTTTGATTCGAAGCGAAACCGATATGAATACCAAACTTACATACGCCGTATAGGATTCAGTATTTCAACGAAGTTATGAGCGAGAAATGCAGCTGAAACCAGATGAAGTGAATATATAAGACCAGTCGCATGGTTTAAATGAAATCATTTGATAGTCAGCTCTTGATCAGATCGAGTAACGTTGAAAAAGCATTACACACCAACTCAGCGACAATGAACTTAAGTGTATGTAACATACGCCGGAGCATCTGTTTGATTGAAGCTTATCGCATAGATTAACACGTTCTTTTTCACTAATTGGCCCTAGGTGAACCTTGTCATTTTGTCGGCTCTGACGTTTCTGTGCCTTACACCAGTGGTTAAGTCAATAGAGTTTGTGCCGATATACATCCCTTATCCATTGGAGATTAGTGTTCCTATCGCAGTATTTCAAGAAAGTAAAGTAGAAAATGCACACCAACAGGAGCGACAGGCAGAAAAGGATGCACAACCTTCAGAGGCACCAGCTAATATTGCGAGGCAAACAAACAACAGTGGACTATAGAGACGAGGCGGTTACCATTTCTTTATTTATTTATTTATCATAACAAAATGACCGAATGATGAAAAACAAGTTGTTCTTAATTACGTTGGCGCACTACACTGCGACACTACAAGTTTTATTACTCAAGACCTCTTGCAGCAGGCATCCCTTGTTCCAGTTTTACACGAGCAATCGCACGACTTGTCGCATGGACAGTTATCACCGCACTTCTGGGAATTGCATTTGCAATCTAAAAAACAAATTAAATAAATTACGAGTTAATATGCCAGGATATGGTGTAATGGCACTCACCTTTCTGGCACTTGTTGCAGACCATCTTGTAGGTTGGATTGGATTTTATTTTATCTTAAGGATCACGCGAAGTGTATTGGGTATGTGACGAATGTTCTTTGAATACAAACAACCTGCTAACGGGCGGTTTTATATTAGTCTGACCGGTTGTAACGATAACGGGTACGGTGCGCACTTCCACACCTCGTTGTAGATGATTGGTAAGCGCTAATCATACGCCGTGTGCACTGATAAGACCTGTACTCGTAAGTGGTCGTCAATCGTTTCGCATACGTTTTTGTTCTTGCGTTTGATATATGTATGCTTCATGCGTGTTTAATATGAGTGATCGATGATAGAGAGTAAGAATACTATTTAGTGCAAGTAGTAAAAGCAACGAATCGTGCCTTTCATTTTACCTGTGCTTTCTTCCTATCATACATAGTATTGTTGAACAGGAGGGTGTCATCTCTACAGCGATTTGCTTGAGCACAGTCGGCTCCCTCTGAAGATCATCTGGATATGATCTTCGAAATGATGAGTGTGTTAGCCCCTTCATTGGCGACGGCATCAGCACGAATTCTGATGTTCCAATGGAAACTTACAGAAACTTGTGAAATTTTTCTTGATCAACTGTTGGAGATTTTACATCAGTGACATCAGTGATTTTACTCCTGACCTCCGACTTTGTCTGTCGGTAAACCGCCTGTACAAAAGTTTGAGTCTTGACAGACGTTTACTATTCTTTTTCTCCATTTGTTTAAGGTATCTGTCAATCTCGTCATATTCGAGATTGGGAAGGAGGCACTCGAAGTGAACGCTATCGTCTGGGAACTGGCAAAGAGTGGCATTAATATAATCATAGGGGCGCTTGTACTGGTACTATCTCTCTGGTACTCTCTAATACGAAGGTTGGCAGAAGTTAGTAGACCATTTGATGATGTCAGTTGAGAGTCAAGCAGCATGGCATATCCATATAGGACATCCTATGCTCTGCAGAACCCAACAATGATTTAGTAGGCTCCCCCTACTGTTAGGTACATATGTTATTTCCCAAATCATTAGGTTTGGCATTCATATCGTTCATATCAGGATGTAGTATTTTTCTACCAAGTTTAAGTGGATAGATCGAAAAAGTGTCGCGAGCTCTGCAATGAGTGGTCGTGGTGCAATGGTAATCATCACCGACTGTTGAGCCGAAGGTCTGTAGCTCAACTCCGTCCGTAGTCAAGAACAATTCCTATACGGAGTAACTGTGCAACAACGTTGTGTTGTTGTTGTGAATGAGAGATGATCAAGAATGCCTTCAACAAGTCATAGCACTCGCAGCATAAGATTACTTCAAAATTCATACTCTGTATGTGCATTTCCAATACAACACCTTAATGACATGGAAACAAAAGAGTTACTGTGAACTACAACCAACGCAAATTCAGTGGAATCTCTTAAATCATATCTAGGACAACCACCCCTGGAGAGTAATGAACGAATATCTTCGACACAAACCATCTGCACTCTGTCCAGGTTGCGTGACAAACAAAAAAAAAATAATGAAAATATTGGGTTGAAGTGCTTCGGATGCATAGGCTGCTTTCCATTTCGGATTGATGAAGAACGCAACTCCCCCGCCTCGTGTGGCGTTGGGTCGGTCACTTCGCATTTCTTTATAAGAACTGTGCCGGATTTAGTGTTTCTGGTTTAGCTTTGTTTCGCTTACCAAAAGTACTCTCGGGTTGCCTGCTAATGGATCTGCTGTTGGAGTTGGCCGATCTGCCCTTGGATGGCGAGCATGATCGAACGCTGGTTCACCTCGGCATTCGGTTCTTTGGTAATATGCACAGGGAACAGCCACAGACTTTTGTATCATCTCCCTCACTGAATATTTTGTTTTTACGTCGAAGTATCGTGCAATCCTCTCCAAAATGATGTTGAAAAAGTGTCGTTAAACATTTGAGAGAGATTACTTCTAAAGACAGCGGGGCTGTCTATTTTTAATACTTGGATAATTTCCTTGGGTGGCCTTCAAATGAATAAAGAGGGATAATCAAAAGTATATTGGTTTTCCTTATAGTCATTTAGAGTCGAAAGAGATGGTAAACTATTTAAGTGGGGCTTTAATCAAGGCCACATATGTAAATATAGTAAAGAAATTCGAAAAGCTGATTGAAATAGCTTCAGAAACTTGTGGGAGACTGTACCAGACTTAGGTTAGGGCTATTATAGAAGACATAAATATAGCACGAGCAGGGAATATACCTATGTTCTTTGAAAGCAAAGCGGCAGCCTTGGCCAAAGCTTCCCCTAGGAACTCGTTTTGTTTTCATTTTCTTATATCTAACTTATAACTAACTTAATATAGACAAACATGCTTAAACCTAGCTTAACTGGCTTAAAATTACCTTATTGTCCTGCGCGGGTACTCTAAATTAGACTTAGTAATTTAGAAATTAGATTAATTTATTTAGAATACAATATATGAATGATTAAGTTAAGAATATTTGGAAGGAGAAACTTAGCATCTGAGTAGAGACTCATTTTCCTGACTGCCTGATGCACTGGAGATAGATAAGTTATTTTATTTATTTATATTTATCACTATTATAATATGCTACCACAATAGGACAACGTCTTTTAATTCTACGGTAGATTTAAAGCACAGTTTTGTATAACATAAAGAAATATAGTTTGATAACAAAGATAAAAGCACTGTTTAACCTGTTTAAGAAAAGGTCAAAAGTAATGAAGTAATGAGTGTGCTATAGGAGGGTTGCAAGAGAAGAAATCAATTATCTTGATTCGACAGATAGGATTTCAATACTTTTTTTTTTAATTTTTCAATGCTAGTTTGGTCTCTTAAATATAGAAGCAGAGAATTCCACAGGCGCACAGTAGTGATAAAGCATTGTCTCTTAGGTGTCAAGCAGGGAGACACCGGAAGTTTAATTTTGTCGTGAAGATAGGGTGGCACACCAAGTCGTAGTATAAACAGTTGTGATACGTGTTCATACCTTATAAGACCGAGCAGTGCTATTGAATACAACTTTGAATTTTCTAAAATTTAAAATATTCGCAGTTTACGAAGATTTCGCATTTATAGCAGTAGAGGAGTGGCTATTGCTCTAGCAAATAACAGTCGAGTATTAATTGGGATAAGTTGCTGCGGTACCCAGAGACTTCGAAGAACCCCATATGTTTAGACTTTTATTAAAAACCATGCCTAAGTTTTTTGACATGTTAACGAACTCTAGAGGTGAGTTGTTTAATACATATTACTCACTAATAATCAAGTGTCAAAGTATTTTTGAAATAACAAGCATTTGCATTTACTCGGGTTCAGTTTTATGTTGTTTTTTAGTGACCAGTCACATACATATTTGTTCATGATTATAGTTGATGTTATGGACCCGGTTTGTAATAAAATCAAGTGGACAGCTTTGATAGGGTCGGCATGGGAACAGTTTCGGCATTTTCTCAGAGGCAATTTTTTTCAGGAAAAAAAATATTGTTTTTAACTTTTTTCACTTTGGAAAACGGATATTATATTATAATTTACCAGATATTCTACTAATAATGTCCAAATTAAGATAAGGAAATTCAAATGTGATATAGGGTAGTGTTGCGCTATAATCCTGTAAAAAAGCCTTGGGTACCAGATGGGGTATCAAATCCCATATTACCCACTGGCTGTATACCGCGGTTGTCAGACCTATGCTACTGTACGGATGCCTTGTCTGGTGGCCGGCACTGTGCAGATCTAACTATTGCAAACTCCAAAGCAGAGTTCAAAGGATGGCATGCATTGAGATAACAGGGGCACTGCGAACAACCTCCACTGCAGCCCTCGAAACGATGCTTCACCTACTCCCCTTGGATCTCTTTAGCAAGGGAAATCCAAAGAAATCGGCGCTGCGACTTAAGGAATCCGCTCATTGTAAACTTTTCGAAATAGGGCATGCTGATATTCTAAGCTGTTTTTATTGGACCAAATACGCATTTGTGTATGAGTTGCAACTTATCAGTTAGGTGACTGGGTAGGCTCATCAATGTCATATTATTTTTCACAGCTTTCTCAACTGTTCGGACGCTTATGTGACTGCAATGTGTAATGACTGTCGTACACCAACAATCCGACTTGATCTGGTACACCTTCTCCATCACGTATATTTTTGATAAATGGAACGAAGCCATTAGACAGCCAATTAAAAAATTGTGGTTCCTCCATCCACCCATTCGCCGAGCATGCGTAAAGTGTTCCCGGAAAACCATCCTTAGAAGTCCATCTTGCCTAAAGAGCAGCATCTTAAAAAATTATCTGCGGATACGCATGCAAGTACTGTTGTAGAGTCACGTATACATCCGCCTGAAACTCTACTAAGAGCTTTGACATATTCCCCAACCAGTTCCGTTACCATGGTATGGTATTCCCATATTTACACGACTAACAAGGCAATTTCGCTTTAAGTTGCTACTGGAGGGTACTCGCCCTGAGCCAATTGCATCTAATGATGTTTGCCGGTCTTTAATTCAATGAAATATGAGAGATTTAGGGACATTGTAGTGTTCTTCAGCTTGACGGTATGTCATTTTCTTTTCCATCACATCCCTTATGGTATTTTTGATATCGGTAATACTGTAAATAGCTTCTGGTTTCTTTTTTATATATTTTTATATATATTATAAAAAATTCAGTAAAATGATAATTTACATTTACCCCATATGCTAATATTACTAAGGGTAAATGTAAGCACGAAAATAAAATAAGAGTGCGGTCTAATCAAATTCAATCCACTTTTAATTACATATGTATATTAACGATCTTTTTACTTACCCTGCCAGTTTAATTTACTTTTTTAGAACTTTTTTAGAACAATTAAAAATACTCACAAAATTGGATTTCACTTCTCAGATTGAGATTTTTCTCACGACGAAAATTTCTAACGAAATTTGAAAGCCAGCTACAAGAGATTAAATGCACTGGTGTCGTGACATTTCATATTCTGATTTTTTGTTTGTCTGGATTCCCACAGTTTATTTTGAAATGTTGAAATATCGACCGTTTACATTTACCCTGACCCTATATCTGAACATTGTCGGCGTAAATGTGAGTCAATGAGTACTTCACTATATTTGGAATTTCACCAATATACATATATTATTATGTTGTATATAATACATGTTTAAGAGAGGTCCTCAGATGGAACCTTAGGGCACACCTTAAGTACAGGTAGAAACTTCGATAAAGCATTGTTAATGCATACGGCTTGCATACGTCCACATAGATAAGAGGAAATAAGATTTAAGGCCAATATTGATAAATTAAAGTTATAAAGCTAGTATTACGTTATTGACCGTATCAAAAGCTTTAGTAAAGTCCAAGAGGATCAAAAATGTAACCGCATCGTCATCTACCTTTGATCTAATGTTATCAATTACTTTCATTAGAGTTCTTAAGTAGCTGTAGTCTGGTCGAAAGCCTGACTGACCTTCGACAAGAAAGGCAATATGGAAATGGGTCTAAATTCTTCGCATGTTGAATTTTTTGGTATTGGAATAATGTTTGCCATTTTCCACTGATGGGGGAATATTCCGGTTGTCAATACTGTGTTTATGATGTGATGTGATGGCAATAAAGGTGGCAGAATAATTTTAACAAACGCAGGATGAACAAAGTCAACCCCGGTTGCATGAGACTTAATTGAGAGAAGTCTTTCCACCACATCGAGCTTATTTACGTTGTGGAACTCAAAGGCTGCCTCATTCGCCTATTTATGACCTATCTCAGTTCTTATTGTATATTTACTCCATCAACGTCAGAGCCGCTACTCGATTCGGCTGAGTTCATTAGCGTCTATATTATTCTGAGATAAGGAACGCTGCTTACCAATCTCTATGTTGGGTAAGTAGGTCCACACCTTTCTTCCACGTAGGTTTTCATTGAAACTACTAGAAAAGTGCCATCTTTTTGCTGCCTTTATTTTCCAGACAACTTTTTTTCAGAGGCGATTGTGAGCTCGATAAAGTGCATCCACTCGGAAACGTTTCCATCGTTTGATCATGGTCAGCTACAAGCCCGTTATTTCTCTTGAAAACCAAGCATTACGTGTCGAATTAATAACTCTGTTTTTTATAGGAACATGTTTCTCAAAAGGCAAAGTTATATTTCTATGTAATAAGTCAATTTGGTTATTAGCAGAAAGCACCATACCATGGTACACTTCTCATCTCTTGTTCTAAGTTTGATCTATTTATGTTGTTAAAATCTCTGTAGCTAAAAATTTGTTGTTCACGTTGGTTGTCAGTTGGAAAGCCATATGTAAGGAAAATCAGGTCATGTTTTGAAGCACACAGTTGAGTTTTCATAACCTGGAGAATTGTCAAAATTATCAAAGTTTTTCCTCTCTTCCATTATCGATGAGGTCGGTAATGAGGAGTGCAGAGCACAAGACATGTGGGATTCCCTACAACAATCTGGCCTGGAGAAAGCCAAATCACTGCTCGGAACATCTAAAGGCCCCTGCAAACACGCAAAAGAAACCTGGTGGTGGACAGACGAAGCCAAAGCAGTGATACACGAAAAGAAAATGGCTTTCCAAGCTTGGTCAAAGTGCTCTTCTACTAATAGGGAGGAAAAAGCTCGCCGTGAAAAGGTATATAGATGTTGCAAAGGTATCGCGAAGAAAAAATGCGCCGAATTCAAAGCGAAAAGCATGGAAGGCCTCTATCAGGAGTTGGAAGAAATATCGTCTTCCGCGTCTGACAGGAACCAGGCTACCCAGGAGCTTCGACAAAGCAATTTGAACGAAGGAGCAAATATCTTTAAGATAGCCGCCCAGAGAAGAAGAAATGCTCAGGAGATACGTTTCCCAAAGTTTATTAGCAATGCTGAAGGCCAACTCCTTGTGGAAGACGAAAAAATTCTTCACAGATGGCGACAGTATTGCGAGGAACTTCTGAACGAACAGTTTCCCCGAGTGTACTTTCCAAGAGCCGCCCCGAATCATGCCGAAATATCCGACATCACAGTCGAAGAAGTTCGGTACGCGGTTAACAACTCCAAGAAAAGAAAAGCTGTTGGGCCGGACGGGATACCCTCTGAGTTCTGGAAAAAGATGGGAGACATCGAGTCTCGATCTCCAAACTTATGAGAGGCGACACTATGCCTAATCAATGGAGGGAAAGCTATCTTCTTCCATTGCACAAAGGAAAGGGTGATACGCGAAATTGTGATTACTACCGTTCTGTCAAGCTGATGTCGCACACCATGAAGATCGTTGAACGGGTATTAGATAGCCGACTGCGGAAAATAATACGACTATCTGATGACCAGTGCGGGTTTGTCTCGGGTAAATCAACAACAGATGCAATCCAAAGTATAAGGATCATGATGGAAAAGCATCGTGATTCTTCAAAGGACTTGCATATGGTGTTGGTTGATTTCGAGAAGGCATTTGACCGGCAACCAAGAGATCTTTTATGGGTAGCGCTAAGACAAAAAGGAGTTCCAGAAACCTACGTGCGAGTGATTATGGACATGTACGAGAGAGCAACGACAAGAGTAAGATGCACCGCAGGAGTCACCGAAGAGTTCGCAATCAAAGTCGGTCAAGGGAGCGTCCTCAGCCCACTGCTTTTTATAGCAGTCCTTGATTGCTTGCTTGAAGGAAAAGTGACGGACCCCAATGTGCACCAGCTATTCTTTGCTGACGATGGGGCCATTATAAGTGATGATCAGGCGTCCCTACAACGAGCACTTGATGTGTGGGTGGACATTTTTGAGGGACACGGGTATCGTATTAGTTCAAAGAAGACAGAGTATCTGTGCTGCCCGTTTTCTGACCCTCATCAGCCTATTCCAGACATTTACTTGAATGGAAGAGTGCTTCCCAAGTGTGAAAAGTTTAAATATCTGCGATCTATGATTAATAGAGAAGCAACTTGTGATGACGACATCAAACATCGCGTAAGCGTAGGGTGGATGAAGTGGCGGGAAAACTCCGCCATCTTCTGTGATCGAAAAATGCCCCCTAAGCTGAAAGGAAGGCTCTACACTTCAGTTGTACGTCCGGCGCGGTTCACAATGCTGGACAATGCACAAAAAGTATGAGAGCAAATTAACGGCAACTGAGATGAAGATGCTTCGCATGACAGCGGGAGTAACAAAGCGTGACAGAATTAGAAATTCAAAGATCCGAGGAAGCCTCCACGTAAAAGAAACCATCACAAGAAATATAGAGCGCGACCGACTCAGTTGGTATTGCCATGTTCAAAGGAGAGATCCTTTGAACCCCGTCCAAAAGGCGTTATCAATCAACATTCTAATTTCAACACGCAAAAAAGGCAGGCCGAAAAACAATTGGTGCAAACAAATGCAAAAACACCAGCATTTGATTGGCCTCAGCGATGAAGTAATCCCAAACCGGGAAGCCTGCCGCTACTTTCTGAGGTCAAACCGGCGGACCCCACAAGCGGACCAGTAGGAATGCAGTTAAGTGGGAAGGTTATGGTCCTACACTTCTGACCATAACAACGCCGGAGAAAAAAGGAAAAGAAGAAGATCAAAGTTTTTAATGGAACATTTGGACCCCTAACCCTCAGGGAGGCGAATCGTCGAATCGAACCGAACCGACTCTCAATTGTCTGTGTTGGTTTGTAATGATAAAAGGATGACAGCAGAGGAAAATTTCCATACACCGCTGAGGAAAAATATCGTGAAGTGGAATTTCGACGACTTAGCTTTTGTTGGGATTCGACCTCCAGCATTAAAAGCCAAACCAAGTGGAAATCGCCAAACGACGAAAAACTAAGGCTTGCGGCCTACCATCTCAGTTTTGAAATGAGGCCAATGGAATCTTAAATTTAATCGAACTGAAAATTTTATAATTTCTATTCAAATCGAAGACGACAGCGCTTCAATACATGATTTCCGGAAAATCTCATTGTCTAATTATGAATTTGCAAAGGTGGGAATCAGACGGTACTTATTCGGCGCAGGTCATAATTGCAAAAGCGGCTATGCTGTACAAACCCAATTGAGAATTTGTGTGAAAAATTGTCGAGTTCTTCTTAAATCCATAGAAGACATAGACATGATGTGGTAGTTACCAATCTATGGTAACATCGGTAAGATGTCTTGATTTATCATCATATTTTTTTTGGACTTTTTTGTTTGACACACTTATGCCAACAAAGTAAAACGCTTTCTAACTTTACCTTGCATATGTGCGTATTCCTTAAAACCATCCTTAAAGTAAGACACGCTACAATAGTCGTATATTCAAAATCAATATTTATTCATCACCGTTTTGTTCATCCATTCAAATAATCATTGCCAAGATCCTCAGTTTACTTCTTCAACAGAGTGCTGTATACGGCTGGAGCAGCATACGATACTGGAGCAGCATACGATAATGGAGCAGCGTAAGCAGCTGGTGCGGCATAGACTGCTGGTGCGGCATAAGCAGATCTAACCAATGGAGCACCCAACGAGGAGTAGGCTAGGGGAGCACCGTAGACCGAAGCAACGGGAGCAACTCCAGCGGAGTAGGTCACGGCACCTGGAACGCCAACGAGACCGGCATGAGCGGCAGCTGCGAAGCAAAAGACAAGGCACACTAGGAACTGAAACGAGACACAAAATCCATTAGAATTCGTCTATCCCCGAAAAGCCCTTTGCGGATCTTACTTTCATGTTAAATGTAGGTTTGGTGGTTATTTGTTGTTGATTGTAAGACAGTTCAATAGTCACTGATGAATTACCCTCAAAATCTGCTTGGTTTTATACTCCCTCGGTCTAGATCGGAAATAAGTCGCCTAAAGAAAATCAATTGTCCAGAACCGGATCTCGATGAAGAACGAAAGCAATTGCTCGTATCTGAGAGCATTCCGCCGAATTGTGTCACATTGGGAATTGGGTCTTTCCTATACCCATGCATATGTGGGTGTGGAGATTAATTCAATAGGTCTATCGTAATGTGCGAGCACTCATGTCAAATGGGATTAGACATGTCGATCTATGGTCATGATACACGCCTTTTCACACCGAAACCAGCGTTCGACCTTGCCGACACGGTGCTGCGCGGCTCAGTCGTTCGGTTGATGTTCGAATTTCGGTCTTTGAACTTCCGTGAGTGTAAAGCGAGGTGATAGCTGCTGATTAGACTCGCCAAAGACAAAAAATCAATTCAATTGTATCAAAAGGATAACTGGTTTACATCTATTTTGATCAAATCAATTGTCTGCTTTTCGTCAGCAAAAAATAAGTTGTCTGTTGGAATGCATAGGTCTTTTGTTGGTCTCTATATTTGTTCGCTTTTGGTGTCTTGTTTTGATCCAAGCCCTCGACTTTTGTTATGGGTAATTGTGATCTGTTGTTGTTATCATGATAAGTGAAACCAATTAACAATATTTGGTTTTCCTGAAACGAGCTTAGCTTAGCCGTCATCTTTAGGTGTCTAAGCAGGATCCGGGTATGGGGAGCTTTTCTTGTTTTATTGTATTATTCGCGTGGGTGTAGCTAGCAAGATTTTGGGGCAAATGAAGATTACTGTTACTAACCTTGATCTTCGACAGTTGTGGGAGGTTCTGGATTGGGAATATAAAGATATAGAACCGATTGAAGTGTAGACGCCACTTTAAAGCTAAAGGAAGCTTTAAAGGACTATTTCTCCTGCATAATAGATCTTTGAATTCAAATGATTGTTCAAGGAGATTATAGCCACTATTGTTCCTGTAGCTAGTAATGCAGTTATATCTAAGTAAATAAAGATAGCTGCCTGACTATAGTGACTACAGCTCACCGGACTCGCTTACCTGGCATAGGTAGCTATGGTAGACTATTGGGTGTGTAGTTAGGCTCGCTTATCTAGGCTAGGTAGCAGCTATACGGGTGGCAGATGCTTACTGAATTTAATTGGTAACTTTTAACATCTCGAATAGGCTAGTGATAGAAAGACTCCAGCTCTGTAATCCCAGCTGAAAATATTGCCTTTATGTCTGAGAGCATGTCTGAAAATCTGGATCTAATTGGGCACACCGCAACCACTTTGCACTGTTTTCCTGCAAAAATGTTGGCCTTAATTCTTACAAGATCTAATTGCTATAAAAATGTAAGCCAGTAAATGTACTTTCACTAATACTGGTACTGGAAATGAATGAACAAGATCATGATGAAACGATAAAGGTTCCGGAAACGCAGGACAAGCTTTTTATACTTACTGGGATAGCTAGTGCGGTTTTCAGGATGGCGGTGTCATTGGGCCATATTTATAACTGCAGATTTGGAAATTATTATAATGGATTTAATTTCTCAGTCTAAAATTACAAAGTCATCCCCATATTCTAAGATGCCTAGAGCTCGAGATTCAGGAAGGCATTCTGGATTTCAAATAACGCAAAGAGCTCCACAATGGCAGTGAATATGGAGTTCATGCTCAACCCACTCTGTGTGCTACCGGAGTGACTCAACCGAGAAAAATCGACCAGATTTGAAATGAAACAATTCATGACATGCGCAGCTGTTTACAACGACTTTAACGCCATAAATTCCACCTTGGAGTTGGAGTTATATCACCTCTTTTATGGCTGTTGGTCATGAACAGTATCCTAGTTGAGCTGGACAGCAAGGGATTAAAAGTGGTAGCGTATGTGGATGGTTGGTAATTTTAGTATCAGGGATGTTCCCTTCTATGATTAATGAAATCAAAAAACGAGCATTGGAGAGAGTTTACGTTTGGGCTATCGGCTGTGGTCCAAGCATAAGGAAACTGAGCTCTATCTCTTTCCTCCAGCGCCAAATACCGGGCGTTATCCTAGATAACTGAAAGTCCAATATAGAAAACTGGGTAAAGAAAGCTAGTGTAACTTTCTATGCCTTCAGCAAAACTTTCGATAAAAGGTGGGGACACAGACCTGAGCTGGCCCTGTGGATGTACACAGCCGTTGTTCGACCTATCCTCACCTGTGGCTCCCTATTTTGGTGGCCAGCCCTAAACAAATCTTATAACATCGTCAAATTTAATAAGATCCAAAGATCAGCAGGAATCGGAACCCCGGGAGCCATCAGAACATGCCCCTTCGAAGCACTTAATACCCTACTGAATTTTCTCCCCTTGGACCAACACCAACAACATACACGGCGGGCGGCGTCATCAGACTTAAGGAAGCGGGCTTCTAGTCACCCAGACCATATGGCCGTAGTGTGATGCACTCTCACTTGCCTTTCAGAGAAGAATGGAAAGCGTGCAACACAGTCGCGAAATTCCAACTTCTGATATGCACTGATGGTTCCAAGCTGGAGAACGGTGTAGGATCAGGACACAACTGAATATCTCAAATTTATTCCGTCTCCCGATCACTCGGACCATGTTTCAAGCTGAAATGCTTGCCCCAACTACACGTCCACCGCTATTTGTAACGACAGCCAAGCCCCTAATAACGCTCTTTCGTCTGCTACCACCTTTTGTAAACTGGTGAATCAATCACTGGTGGCGATTGGAGTGGTATCAGGCTCCTTTGGGTTCCAGAACACAGCAACATAGAGGGAAATGATGGCCAATTGGTTAACCCAGCTCGGGACCACCTCAAACTTCCTTACTGAAACTATTGGCCTTGGCTGAACCTTCCCAAAAGCCAATCGTAGGTGGATTAAATCAACTAAGTATAGGATATTAAGAAAAACCTGGCCCTCCTATTCAAAAGAGAAACCAACGACCTCCTCAATAGACGCCGCTCCAACATAGCTGGTCAGTAGGGGCCATTGGCCTCTAGGACCAGCACCCACTGCCATAGTTCTCACAACTCCCACGCAGACGAAACTTGCACCATTTTCTCTACGCATTCCTAGCACTGGCAAGTCGCAGATTCTGGGCCTTTGGTAAATATTCCCTCGATGATCTTTCATAGCCAACGTCAGAACCAGCTTTCTTAACTAAACAGGCTGGGTTTAAATGAACATCCCTCTTCACATCGCTTAGGCATCAAAATGGCGCCTACGCGTTTATTGTATTCTGACTCGCAAAGACGGGTAACCGACTAAACCTACTTATCTAAAACTTCAACCCCAAAAATGCATACCAAAGGCCAGAAATAACCCTAGTGACGGTTAGGCTTGGTATTATATTTCTGCATGATAATGCTAGACCACATACACCACAGTCAACGTTACCAAAGCTGGCGCAATAGAAATATTTATAATGTTTTGTGTCATCCGTCTTACTTACCAGACTTATCCCTGACCGATTACCACGTTTTTCCAAGTTAGGGCACTTGTCTTTAAACCCAGATGCCTCAAAACGAGGACTGCTTGGCCTAAAAGACAAAGATTTTTGAAAAAAAAGAAAGTGTCAGACGTTGGAAACGGAAGGTGAATTGGCCACCAAGATCGTATGATCTCCCACCGTTGGATTTCTTTATGCAAACAAGACGGGATCAGCTCGCCGAGAGCCAAGCTACAATTCCAGGTCTTCTACCTTGAATTTTGCTAACTTTTACCAGGATCTCAGGAACCACAATAGCTAGCTAAAACAGCCAAGTTTCAGATTCATAGCTACTCGGCAAGTTTGGTTTGATATATGCGTACGGGCAGGTGGACAGACAGGAACGCCTTTGCATAAGTCTTCTCTACCCCAGTTTTGCAAGGTAAAAGACTAAAAAGGAATTATGCACCAACTTTGCATTATACAAAAACTTTTGTGGAGAATAATTGAGTCATTTACTGCGTAATGGTAGGATCCAAACAAGATACTGAAAAGGTAAAAGCGTTTTGATTGAAATCTTGATTATAAATGTATTTTTTTTATGTACTTTCAGAACCACAAACTCATTAGCGACAAGCTAATATAGGCAGATTAAGGAAATAAAGCCTTTCAATTAACACCTCATATCGAATTCTATTTGTCTTAAAATCCTGCACTGTCAGCACGGCACAAAAAAAAGGACAAGAATAGTGTCAACATTTAAAAAAGACTGTTCCTGATATGCAGGCTTTCAAACCATCATCTTTAAGATGGCTTGACGAAAGAGCAAGGCATACTAGAAAATAAGCATCCGTAAAAGTAAGACGGAAAATCACTTTTGATACCCAAAATATCGTTGTTAGGCAGGAGAAAGTCAATAGACTAGTCGATTTCCCGAAACTTCAAGCATTGTTATCTCTTTAAAACAAGTTTTCACTAGCTCATCTGTGAACTTTGATCGGAAGAAACCCTGATCAATCTTAGTACTATTTATCAGCCTATAGGAAGCCTTTTGCCTATTTACGTGTCTTTGGATCCTACGCGTTGGACTTGACGGCTCGTTCGCTGTGGACCCAAAACGTCATCAATCCTGCGAGACGACGCAGTGGACAACGATCGCTTTTGAGGTACACCACACCGGTGGTAGTGCACTTCAACCACCATAGAATGCAATACTCGAGTAGTTGGTCAGAAATCATGTGTGCTGCAGCGAAGAAGATCGCCTTTTTTTAATCCAGGTACCCAGCTAATTTTCGCTAAAAAGATGCTTAAAGAAGGTGGTCAAAGCAGATATTTACTCGGTTGTCTAGGCTCAATATAATGTCTTATATTCTATCGAGAACAGTAAGTCCTCGTATAAGGCTTGTCTCTTATAATTATAATGGGATAATGGAATTTTTCTAAACCAATCATTGAAATTAATGATGGGACTGCATCTGTCTTTGCCTTGCCTTTGAATGATCGCTGACTTTCATGGCGATAGTCTTCAATTATATGGTTTGATCATCATTTAAAATATAGTTCTTTTTTATTATTGCAATCCATGTGGTAGCTTTTGAATGACATCTTGCTGTACAAGTAGTGTACCTATAGGTTAAAAGTCCGGTCTTCTCCTGCCGTTTTGATGAACCTCTATATAGAAGTTACTGAATGATTTTTAGGCACAAATAGCCCAAAGTGAATTAAGATTAAGAAAACACAATAATTTCAAGGGTCAAAATTCATAATTTATTCATCTCTCTCCGCACAAGCAATCGTGTTTTCTCCTTTACTTCTTCAACAGAGTACTATAAACAGCTGGAGCGGCATAAGTGGCTGGAGCGGCATAAGCGGCTGGAGCGGCATAAGCTACAGGAGCGGCGTATGCGGCGTGAGAAGCGTAGACAGCGGGAGCTGCATAAGCAGATCTAACCAATGGAGCACCCAATGATGAGTAGGCTAATGGGGCACCGTAGACCGAAGCAACTGGAGCAACGCCAGCTGAGTAAGTCACAGCACTTGGAACACCAACGAGGCCAGCTTGGGCGGCAGCAGCGAAGCAGAGGACGAGGCAAACTAAGAACTATAATAAACCGAAAATGTCAATATTTTTTTATGAATTAAAGGCAATTTATTCTTACCTTCATGTTTAGTGTTGGTTGTTGAATGTAAGACGGTTGAGGTATTACTGATGAACTACCCTTCCACTGAGCTTAGCTTTATACCAAAATTTCTATCCGGATTAAGAAAAGCAGAAAAGTGAAGGTCAACGAAATAGAGTGGCATATTCAACCCACGACGTGACGGAACTCCTCCTAATTCAATTTGGTTTGTTAGTGGAGTAATTGTATACACTTGAAGCTTAAAAATGTTGATTGAGTGAGTGACTAAGTGAATCATACCATCGGGTTATCCCGAATATTCAGACGGCAATTCAATTGAAGGAGACAAAAATCGAAAAGCAAATGCCAAAATACTTGGCATACCTGCAGTTATTGGCAGTTGGAATTAATTCGTCGGATTACCTTTATAAATAAAAATAAAAAAATTATCGCTAGCATTACTTTTTCTTTTCTTTGGTGCAGGATACGATTACTCCTCGTCTTTGGATGCAATCAATGAATTATTGCTTATGTTTATACTAGACCACGTCTTTCTCTTTCTAAAAGAGAGCAGGTGCTTGGATCCGTGCATGTTTGGCTCCTAATATTGAAGGTTGACTAGGCTTTTCCCACGATTTCGAGCCTTCAGATTGTCATAATGGAATAAATCTTAAAAATCCCTTTCTAAATTCTCCGTTAAATTGGTTGTTCAAAGGTGAAAAAATGCCCAAAATAATACCCAATACCCAAAACTTTAAAGTCTTTTCCTATCATCGATAAGCCAACTCCTAAAAATTCAGAACATTGTGTTTGACTTGGGTCTTTATCGGGCAGTTCTTTCCATCCTTCATCTTTGAACTTTTTTGGCTGTCTATGTCACTTCTTGTTTTAAAACCTCTTCTGACCGGTTTGCTTAGCTGGAATATAGTCACCATAAACTTCCATTAAAATCACATAACTTTCATCATTAAAAGAAACTATTAATATTTTCAAGATGACGTCGCCGCGTCGGGGGACTGCTAAGTGAAGAAGGGTACTATTTATACCTACATAGGTGTAATGAAAAAACAAAAAAATATATAAAAATAGTTTTGTACTTCAATCTATCTGACTAGGTCTACTAAGTTGCTGCAGTGTTTCGATATTGTACCACTTCTGTAGTGGTCCTTTTAATGAAGTCAAAAGGCCGAGAGAAATTTTTATTTTTTTACTTCTTAAAGTTTTTTTTATGTGTCGGGGGTTATTTAAAATTTTTAATTTTATTTTTATTTTATTTTTTTTAAATTGCTTGCGGAACCTAATGGCGATAGGTACAACGCATTACATCGATCACATTTATCGTAAGTATTCTGCAACAACACATTGGGCTTCTTGTATGTACTTTATTTCGACCTTTACAATTTTTCTATTATGTGGAAAAGTTGATATCCGTCCAGTGGCTACCGCCAGTGATAATACGCAATTGTACCCATTTTATCGCATTTTCCATTACTTTCCGTAAGATTTCCGGTGATAAATGTTCGTATTTCTCTTTAAGGGAATATCCTCCTTAAGGACTGCGAACGCGAACGTCCGAGGCTTGTTGGTAAGTCCGCGACTTCAAGCAGTCCCAAAGAAAGAAGTCTGGGATGGTCAAATCTGGCCATCTTGCTGGCTATGCCATATCCCCAAAACGGGAGATTGCGCGACCAGGAAACGTTTTCTTCACAATATCCATTGTGGCTCGTGCTGTGTCGGTGGTCTTGTTGAAACCAAATGTTCACAAAGCCTCGCTCATCTAATGCCGGTAGTCAGAAGTCGTTGATCATGGCCCTGTAGCGTTTGCCAGAAACAGTGGTCGTATTGTCGATGGCGTCTTCAAAAAAATACGGTCCAATCACTCCTCCCGCGTGAACGCCGCATTACATAGTGGCTTTCAGTGGATGTAATGCGTCTTCGTGCATCACACGCGGACTTTCAGTGCCCCAGAAACGAAGATTTTGCTTATTGACGTAACCGCTTATGTAAGTGTACTTGCGCCTCGTCGCTCATGATGAATTTCGACACAAAATTGTTGTCTTCGTTGTTGATTAAGGATGGCTCGACAGTAATTCACACACGATTGACGGTCAGCAGGCATTAACTGATGCGCTGTTTGTACTTTGTACGGGAACATGTGTAAGACCAATTATTGGTATAAAATTCGACACAATTATTCCACGCTCTTGCGGAGTATAGCACTCCATAGCTTTTCTGTTTGTATACTGCAGCTGACTAGTTCACTAGTGACAAATATGATTGGGTACGACGCCATTTGCAAAAATTATAACATATTCCGATAGGATGATTCATTTTGCGCCACCTAAAAGCGCTGATGGCCTTGAAACACCAGGACAGATCTTTATAAATTGTAGTTAAGAACCATCTCGACTACGTTAACTTTCAAACAAAAAAAAAACATCAAAATCGGTCCATTTGTTCAGGAGCTACGATGCCACAGACAAACAGGCACATCAAATTTATAACTCCCCTCTTTTTGCGTCGGGCGCTAAAAAACGCATCTTCAAATTGTAAGAAACGACGATATCCAATTTGTAAAATAATCCTCATCAGTGACAATAGAAAAAGGAACAGAAGCTGTTAGCACAGGCGGTCTGAGTCGTTTGGAGCCGTTGAAGATAATCCGATGCAAACATGTATCGGTCTATGAGTAAAATTTAGTGGCAAATATGACCATTCGATTGAGCCCAAAATATGTTAAAGTTTGACTTTAATTGAGTCAATACGAGCCTTAACAAAGAGCAAAATAACTAAACAGCAAAATCTAAACAAAAATAAGTTTAACATCTACATATATAGTATTAGAAAGAAAAAATTAAGGAGACGGTTTTGTTGAGAAGAAGTTCGAAAAAAGCGGAGTTTGCTTCGCACAGCATTCTGGAATTGAAGATAGTATATAAAGAGTTCTTGACCTAAGGATTTGAGAACTCGTTGGACCAATGTTTCGATGTGAAAGTAAAAGTTAAGTTCTCGGTCAGAGATAATTTCTAAGTCCACAGATAACATAGGCTCTGGGAGGTGAAAGGAAGCGCTTACGGAAGCAAGTGATAGCTTGACATTTGCCAACATTGAGCACAAGATTTTTTTTTTACTCCAAATAGGGAACCTGTTTGAGATGGTAGTTCTTGGTGGCTTAATTAACATCATTAATGGTTAGAATAAATATCAATGAATCGAGGTGGCTGCCTAGGCCGACTAGGAGTTGACATTAATTGAATTGGAAATAGATCTGAAAATAACTTTGTATTGGCGTACTGACGTACTAATGTAAGCATTTTAACAAAGCTGAGGAAAGAGTTCCTGTAAAATGGAACTTAAAAATAAGGCCGTGAGGGGTAGTAGCAGAGGGTTGACGCATTTTTTTTAAGACCATGGCGGGAAAGCAGTCAGTTGATTTACGCATTTTCTCGACGAATAAGGCAGCGAATCTATGAAGTCGACGGAAAATTGATAACAAAAAATGTGTTGTGGGGGACAAATGTAACACTTCACTTCAAAATTCATACCCTGTGTGTGCATTTCCAATATAACACCTTAATGATATGGAAACACAATCTACTGTGAACTACAACCAACGCGGTAAATTCAGTCGAACCTCTCGAATCCTATCTACGACAACCACCCCTGGAGAGGAGTGAACGAACATCTTCGACACAAACCATATACATCTCTTCAACCTGCGCGAATCCTATAAAGCAAAATAAAATGTAATAGTAGGCAAAGTACAGCTTCCGTTTGAAAAAAGTTATTAAGGCGCTGGTAAGATTGAAATCAGCAAAGTTCGACGATTTCAAAGGCTATAAGGACTCCGCGATCTTCCGGATCAGCACTACTGCTAATCGTGGCCATCACAACGAGGGTCAGTTAGGAAGCTTTCTTGGTGGATCGATACCATGACATACGTTTTAGTTTTGCCGTCACTGCAGAAGGTTGGTAGAATCCCATCTTCGTCATCAAAAAACCTTAACATATACTACCAAAATGCAGGAGGTATGAGAACTAAAATTCAAGATGTGTCTCTTGCCATTTCCCTCCATGAGTATGATGTAATAGTTCTCACGGAAACCTGGCTGAACAGCAATTTCTCAATTGCTGAATTCTTCGACGATTATTACATGGTCCATCGTATTGATCGCACTGCTGAAAGTGGTTATCTTCGCGGAGGAGGAATTTTAATTGCTGTGCAATCAACATTTTCTATGAACCTCATTTCTCTTCCATATGAAAACTCTGCGAGTGAGCAACTTTGTGTCTCTGTGGACATCAATGGAAAAGAAGCAGAACGGAAGAACATTTTTATGCTCGTTAGCTACATTCCACCAAAAAGCCCGATAGGTGTTTACGAACAACATGTTGCCAACATTGAATTCATCGCTGATCAGCTGACGCAACAACAAGATCTCATCGTTATGGGCGATTTTAACCTTGGTGATATTAATTGGTCTTTTTCAAATGATGATAAATGTTTAATTCCATATAATATGAAAACTGAATGTGAATTTACGTTTATTGACTCAATGTTTGCGTTTAATGTCTCCCAAATAAATAATTGTCGTAACTCTATTAATAGAATTCTTGACTTAATATTTGTAAGTAATCAATTAAATTGTTCTGTTAGAGAAGCTATATGTCCTTTAATGAAAAATTCTGTTCATCACATAGCTCTATGTTTAAATGTAGAATATAGTAGTCCGCCATGCGGAGCGAGAGCAAGGTTGATAAAACAACAAATTTGCTCGCTCGATCAAAAATTTTCAGTAGCGGAGTTAAGCCCGTGCATACTGATCTGCCTAGTTAAATATTTTAAAATACGGATTCATTGAGTTTGTGCCACGCGTTACTAAAAAACAATACTTAAAATTGCCGTGGCATAACAAAAGGCTGACAAATTTAAAAAATGCAAAAAACAAAGCCTTCAAACTATTCAAAAAATCAAACTCAGAAGCCAACAGGCAGCGCTTTTGTCAATTACGGCGGGAATATGAATTTCTAAATAAATTTCTATATAAACAGTATGTAATGAACACTGAATCTCACATTTCTAGAGATCCTAAATCTTTCTGGACATTTTTAAACAATAAAAGGAAGCAAAATGGGACTTTGCAAAATATGGAATTCGATGGCATAATATCCCATAGCACTGAGACAAGTTGTGAGCTATTTGCAAAGTTCTTCGAATCAGTCTATGTTGATCACTCGAATATTATTCCACCTTCTTTTGATGAAGATGTGAGTAATATAAGTCTTGGATCACTATACATCTCTACTCATGATATACTGCAAGGCATTCATTCTTTAAACTCTTGTTCAAATCCTGGTCCTGACGGTGTTCCGTCTATTATCCTAAAACAGTGTGGTTCTTCTTTGTCGTTACTGTTACAACTAATGTTTAATATGTCTTTGTCATCGGGCACATTTTTAGACGAATGGAAAGTTTCATTTATAACACCAATATTCAAAGCTGGATCTCGACAAAAAATTGAAAACTATAGAGGTATCTACAAGCTTTCAGCTATTCCGAAACTTTTTGAACTTATTGTCACAAAGAAACTGTATTTTCTAGTCAAAGAACAAATATCATTACAACAACATGGTTTTGTTTCTGGAAGATCCACCTTAACCAATCTGGCATTATTCACCAAATACCTGTTTGATTCTGTAGAGTCCGGGTATCAAGTCGATGTAATCTTTACCGATTTTAGCAAAGCATTTAATACAGTATGCCATACCATTCTTATAAACAAACTAAGATCGTTTGGTATTCACTCCATGCTTCTTAACTGGATATCGAGCTACTTATCAAACAGAATTCAAATAGTAAAAATTGGTAACTGTAAATCTAGAATGATTAAAGTATTATCTGGGGTTCCCCAAGGTAGCCATATAGGTCCACTGCTCTTCAATGTATTCATCAATGAAATTCCTTCAATCCTTACTCATGTCAACTGTTTGATGTACGCAGACGACCTTAAAATTTTTCTACGTGTTAAAAATATTCAAGACTGTACGAAAGTTCAAAATGACCTAAATATTTTATGCAATTGGTGCGATATCAATAGACTAGTCTTAAATATAAGCAAATGTCATTCTTTTTCTGTTTACCATGTAGTGTTACCTGTAATTTTTGACTATTCTATATGTGGGACTTGTCTTTCTAGAAAATCTGAAATAAAAGACCTTGGTGTGATCTTTGACACGAAACTTACATTCTCGTTTCATATTGACTACATAGTCGCAAAAGCTAATTCAATGCTTGGATTTCTTAAAAGGACATGTTCTGAATTTTCTAATCCATATGCCCTTAAATCTGTCTACATGTCAATTGTACGTCCACATCTTGAATATTGTTCTGTAATATGGTGTCCGTTATTTATGAATACTGTGGCACGTTTAGAAAAAGTCCAAAAGTCTTTTACTAGATTCCTTATAAAAAGAATGCAATGGAATCTTAGCACCATGCCCGCATATCGAACAAGATGTGCCTTAATTGGTTTGGATTCTTTAGAAAAAAGACGAAGTGTACATTGTATATTGTTTATCCATGACATTTTCTCGTACCGTGTAAATTGTCCTGAGATTATTCAAAATGTTAAGTTTTATGTACCGGAAAGAACTCTTCGAACACGAAATTTCTTATTTCAACCAAGACATCTGTATAATTATGGCTATAATGAACCCCTAACTAAATGTATTAGTAAATTTAATTCTGTTTGTATGGAAATAGACTTATGTGATGAAAGACGAAAATTTAAACAATCTGTTTCAAATCTATGTTAATTCCTATTTATCTATGACATTATCTATGACAAAATCTATTTATTTTTATATTTATTGTAACTATATATTACCTATGACTAAATCTATTTGTTTTTATATTTATATTCTGTTTATTTATACATATATAATATTTTGTTGATCTAGACTTATTTACTTATTGTTAGTGATTATCATCTGTTAGAATATATTCGGTAGATGAAATAAATAAATAAATAAATAAATAAATATGAATAACTTTAAGAAAATCAGAAACTTTGTCTTCTAAGACTACGTTAGTTATAAGCTGCAACAATACCAACACATTATAGAACAATGTTTGCCAATGGCCAGATTTTTGGTTTAAGTTAAGATTAACTTTCTTTTGTGAAACCTTAACAACCAGGTTTTCACTTTAAATGTTTTGTTTTGTTTTTTTTTTGAAAAGAATTTCTTTAAATATATTACATCATGACATGGAGGCTTGGCGAAGGGCTATCGACAATGCTCTGAGCTTCCGAGTTCCAAATGTCCGGTAATGACGAAGAAGGAGAGGAAAATTAATTTGTAAAGGTACAGTAAGCGCTTTCCAGAACCCTGCAATCCTACTTTTATCAATACTCTATACTAAATGAAGACAATAGAACTTTAAAAAATCAAGAAAACAAGCAATTTTCAATTGAAATAAAAAATTAGCATTTATTCATTTTCATTTCCTTCATCCAAATAATCGAATGGTTCCAAGATCCATATCCCTTACTTTTTCAATAGGGTGCTGTAAGCAGCATGACCGCCATAAGCAAGAGGAGAGCCATAACCAAGAGCAGAGCCATAACCAAGAGCGGAGCCATAACCAAGAGCAGAGCCATAACCAAGAGGAGCGCCATATGCGGAGTGCGAAGAATAGACAGCTGGAGCTGCATAACCAGATCTAAAATCACCCAACGACGAATAGGCTAGTGGAGCACCATAGACGCCAGCTGAGTAAGACAGAGCATTTGGAACACCAACGAGTCCGGCATGGGCGGCAGCAGCGAAGCAAAGGACAAGGCACACTAGGAACTGAAACAGAAGACACATCTATTAAAATCCATTCCAAGAAAGAGTTCTTGATTCTTACTTTCATGTTGATTATTGGATTGTTTGTTGTTGACTGTAACACGGTTGAATTGTCACTGATGAATTACCCTTCGAATCGGCTCAGTTTTATAGCCACCTTTTTTGAGCTACAAAAAGTGATGGAGATGAAGGTCAATGAAATAGTTTTCTCAAGGCGGATATTTGATTTCTGTTATTTCTTTTATGTGTTTGTTTTGTTTTTATTTTGAATAATCAATTATTTAGAAAGTGGGTGGCCGTTTTGCTCTCGTTATTGATTTTAAGGCACTTGACGTTAATTGGGGGTGTTGCTGACGATCCGGTTGCTTTATGAGTTTTAAAAATTCATTCATTTAATTAAAACATTTATGGTAAAACCATTCCGCTTACAAGTTCATTCTTTAGAATGTTAAAACCTGTTAAAAGCTCATGCTTAGGCATTTTCGAATCTACGATCAGGTACGGAACATTTTTTAGAATTTTCATAGTAAATGTCAAAAGATGTTCCATAAGTTCGTATACAAATTGGAATGGTGAAAGTGCTTGCAAACTTGTCAAGCGAATGATGATAAATAGATTAATCCAGTAATTGTAAAAAATAAAATGTCTAATAGTTTCTATATTTTTAAAATATGGTGCAACCCGTAGGAGCGCCGTCTATTGATCTGTGTTGGAAATATGATGTACAGATGGCTTGAAGTTTGAATTAGGTGTAGGTGTTGGTATTTTTGCCTCAAGGGTCGTACATATTTATGGACAGTAAAGCAACATTTAAGGCGCTGAGCTCACGATCGGTCAAAACAAAATCACCAACCTACTGGGTTAACTTCCCGAGAGGTAGATAGGAAACGAATCCTTTAGTCTTCATTACCAGCTAACCTCGTTAATCCCTCGAATTATTTGCTTGACGTACCATATATGACGTATGATATCTAACTATTTCAAATGCATAAGTCGATAAATGCCAACTTGAATGCTGTTCAACGTCATGCATCTCTAAATCGATCATAAACCTTAGTACGAATTCAAAAAGATTATATTTTTTAAAAAAGTCCTTTCGCCAAAAGTAATTTTTCGTTATTTTGTGTGAACTATGGTTAGCTTCTTATAAAACGGTTTCGGCTGTATAGGTAAGGTTGATAGTTTGCCGAGCTAAAATATAATTCAATTTAATCACAATTAGTATCAAGACCCTCCCTTGATGCTGGTATGTATTTGGGTTATACAGGGAAATTGAGAAAGCTGATAATATAAGCCAGGCAAGGTAAGTGATATCAGAGTCAATAACTACTGCCTACAGTGCTCCAGCTCAGAGCCATCATTGTAATATAGATCACAAGTTGTCAATTTGAGATACGTGAACGGACTTTCCACTGCTGCCTGTATCTTCTACCTTTTTGAGTTTGTCTTGGTCGTACATTTTACTTAGCACAGACCCGCAAACTAGCGAACCGTATGTGAGGATAATGACGAATAATGGCTATGGCCTGGATTTCCACCGAAAAGTTTTGCTTCAGTTCCATTTTTTTACGTTAAACATTCAATTGAGCTTCGGGTTGGGGTTAAAATGAATGTGCTTAATATACGTTGCCGTTTCAGTTCTATAGCCGAAGGGCAGGGACGTAAGTCTTGAAACGAAAACTGACAGATCTGCCATTAGCGAAGAAGTTTATTAGTTTAGAAGTAGCGGACATGATAATAAGAAACAGTTCTTCTTCCAAGTTGGTGTTATAGCTCCTTAGATTTGTTTTTCACACAAGTGAAGGGGACCTACAGTTTAATGCCAAATGTACTACACACTACCCACTGTGCCACGGCGCTCTCATAAGAAAGAGTTTCGATGATAAAATAATGATCTTGAGGAGCACCAGCATTTATTTGGTGAATATCAGACTAAAATGACTTAAATTGAACCATCCAAATGACTTGAATTGAAAAGCTGACCATTTCCAGGGCCTTAGAAAGAAGTCACTTCAGTGGGTCGGTAGATGAAAGGACAGGTCGGTAAAAATGCGCTTATTTTAGGCTGGCTGGATAAACGCTGTTTTCCATCTGCTCGGGAATATATAAGAAGGTGAAAAAGCTGTGATTATTCCAGTGTGAAGGCATACTCCTTCTAAAGTATGGGGAAAATACCAGCAGGGCCAGCGGAGACAAGGACCACTTCTGCGGACTGTATAACGGCGATGATAGACAAGATACCGCTGTCAGGCAGAATGATCCATTCGTCACGGACGATGACGTAGGAGAATCCCGTCCACGCGACATAGACGAAGTCAAAATAGCGATATCGAGACTTAAGTCTAATAAAGCCGCTGGCGCGGACGGCCTGTCTCCTGAGCTTTTCAAGGCGGCTGGAGATGTGTTGGTAAGGCGCATGTACCAACTTATCTGTTAAATATGGTCGGAGGAAAGCATTCCCGACGAATGGAATCTCAGCATCGTTTGCCCGGTCCACAAGAAAGGAGACCTCTATAATTGCGCCAATTATAGGGGAATAACGCCTGAAGCCTTTTGTGGATAACCTGATCGGCTCTTATCAGTGTGGCTTCAGACCAGGCAAATCCACAATAAACCAAATATTCACACTGCGACAGATTTTGGAGAAGACCCAAGAATTTCAAATCGATACGCACCACATTTTCATCGATTTTAAAGCCGCGTATGACAGTGTGCATAGGGCCGAGCTATACGGTGCCATGTCTAGTTTTAACATCCCTGCCAAACTCATCCGATTGTGCAGATCGACTCTCGCTGCTCCGTTAAGGTCGATAATGAGCTAACCCAGAGCTTTGGTGTTAAAAAAGGATTTAGACAAGACGACGCACTGTCATGCAATTTCTTTTACATCATACTTGAGAAGAGCGTACAAGAGTCGCTGGCCAATACAAGAGATACGATTTATTTCAAGTCCTCCCAACTGCTTGCGTACGCAGCTGACATTGACGTGATCGGGAGATCGCAGCGAGACGTCAATGAGGCATTCATAAGCATTGAGACGGAAGCGGCCAAAGTGGGTCCTAGCGTTAACGAGGGTAAGACCAAATATATGCTGTCATCGAAAAAAGACACACAACACCGACGTCTGGGCCAGAACGTCATGCTTGGCAGCTATAATTTCGAAGTAGTCAAGGACTTCGTCTACCTTGGCTCACTTATGACCAGCGACAACAACACCAGCGCTGAGATAAAACGCCGAATAACTCTTGCCAACCTTCTTTGGGCTCAAGAGGCAATTGAGAAGTAGAGCCCTCTCTCGAAAAAAGAAGATAACGTTGTACAAAATCTCAATCATCCCAGTCCTCCTTTACGGCGCGGAGGCTTGGACTTTAACGAAAGGGGATGAGGACGCTCTTGGTCGTTTCGAGAGGAAAATTCTGCGTTTAATCTATGATCCTCCATACTAGCGGTGTATGGAGGAGAAGATACGACGAAGAACTGCACGGGCTGTACAGCGACATGGACCTGGTACGACGTCTCCGGATCCAACGTCTAAGATGGCTGGGCCATGTAGAGCGGATGCACAACACGGCTCCGGCCCAAAGAGTCTTCGAATCCAACCCGGAGGGACGACGCAGCAGGGGACGGCCGAATTTTCGGTGGCGCATGCAGGTGAAAGGGGACCTCAACCGTCTGAGCGTGCGGCGCTGGAAACAATTGGCGAAAGATCGTGCCAGCTGGAAACGCTTGTTGGTTGAGACCCAGGTCCACCGCGGACTGTAGCGCCATATAAGAAGAAGAAGAAATAAGTGTGGTGAGCACGAGAAAATACCTGAACAAAGCAGTGATTTGAAGAGCCGAGAGCTGACAAGATAGGGGTTAGGGACAAACACAAGTTATTAGCCGAATGATCTAATGTCAAATATACTGACCAATACCTTCCTTGGCCTGTATGTCGTGGCTATTGTATAATTGTGTACATTGAAATCGTCCGCAATAGCGATGTAGTACGAGGAAACAGGGATACAATTCTTGTAATAGAGTCGCATAGGGAGTCGAACTTGTTGTAAGTTGAGTCTTGATGAACTAAATGCTCGGACGTGAAATTTTAGCCGAAGCTAGGCTACTAGAGTGTGGAAATGTAAATGGTGGTAAACAGCATGAGTTATTATAACACAACCTATGTCCTAAGCATATACAATAAGCTAAAAGCAAAGCCCCATTCGTGATTTTCCTTATCGCAATCACCGTAGTACTAGGTTACTGCTGTAAGAGTAGCGCGCAAAAGATCAGTGTGACTGGCCTTAGGCAACGGTGATCTGCTCATGCCCAAAACATTAGTCCTAAGGTCTATTGCCAGCAAATATTAGAATTAATTGAAGCGCTTAAGTGATAATGGCCGGAGTTAGTTAGGGAGGCGTTAGGAAGGATTCAAGACATCAAGACATCAACTGAAAAACGTGTACGAAGGTATGAAGTATCCTGTTAATAAGGTGAGACCAGTATCCATTCATCAATGAGTAGGTGTAACTACCCACAGCCAGACATGCGCCGAAATTATTTAACGATAATGAGAAATCAATCAAAAGTAAACCAGAAAATATCAGCTGGTTAATTCCGTTGACCTCTGTCTCCCACTTCTTTCGTCTGGAAATAGTTACCTATAAAACCGAGCTCATTCGAGGGGTAATTCATCAGTGACAATTCGTCTGTCTTACAGTTAACAACAAACAAACCAACAATCAACATGAAAGTAAGAATCAAGAACTCTTTCTTGGAATGGATTTTAATAGATGTGTCTTCTGTTTCAGTTCCTAGTGTGCCTTGTCCTTTGCTTCGCTGCTGCCGCCCATGCCGGACTCGTTGGTGTTCCAAATGCTGTGACTTACTCAGCTGGCGTTGCTCCAGTCGCTTCGGTCTACGGCGCCCCATTGGCCTACTCATCATTTGGTGCTCCATTGGTTAGATCTGCTTATGCCGCTCCCGCTGTCTATGCTTCTCACGCTGCATATGCCGCTCCTGTTGCTTATGCCTCCCCGGTTGCTTATGCCGCTCCTGCTGCATATGCCGCTCCTGCCACTTATGGTGCTCCAGCCGTTTACAGTACCCTGCTGAAGAAGTAAATGACAAGGAACTTGGTAATAATCGATTGTATGGATTGAGAGAGTGGAGATGAATAAATACTGAAATTGATGGCATAAAAGATGTTTTATCGTTTTTTTATTCTCGAGCTTACAGTAACCCAAAAGTGGATTAAGCGGCTCATATTCGTTTTATCATCATACTATTCTGTGACTAAGGGAGAAGATAATTTCGTTAGTGCTGTACCTTTATTTGCTACAGGATAAATGGTGACCATTAGGCAGTCCTCTGTAGCGTTCTTTCCATACTTTCATATCCGCGTTTGTTTCTCCGTTCTTCAAACCGAGAGGCGGATTGCCCTAAATGATTTGGCTAGGTCGTACGCTATTTTCCATAGTATTGGTATAAAATATAGGTTTTCGAAAGTTCCAAGTGACAGCAACCCTTTTATGCTGAAGACATGTCGCCATACTAGTGTAATAAAAGTCCAAATCTCAAATCTGATGATGGTGTGATGGTGTAGTTTGAAGTTGTCACTCGGCGTGATGCACAAACTATTATTAGCGTGGTGTGATGTGGTTTACGACTCGTTCATTCTGACGTAGCGCGCGTCCTCGTGAACTTTCCGTTTTCGTATAGGGTGTCGTCACCCTCGTCCTCGTCCTGGCGGCTGGTAGCTCTCTTCACCTCTTCATCTTTTCCGGCTCATGATCGCATTAAGCCTCTTCTGGGTGCACTATATCCTTCATATGTCATTCAGTTTAGACATAGTATTCTATATCTGCCGTCATATCTTCCTTATTGATAGCCTTGCACATTTACTTCTTTCTGCAATGTTTGTTTTCAATTTCTGTCATCTCATTCTGCCCAAAAACTTTATAGTTTTGTAGTTCTCTGAATAACTGATCATGTGGCTTAGTCCTTATTGTTATGCTCTTAGCACATTCTTGAAAGCTGGAATGGATGCATTTTAATGCTGCTAGAGTCTTCCTATTGATTTTTCTGCCTAACCTAACCTAACCGTTGGCTTCCTTGTAGGCGTCTTAATGTGTTGTATCGCCATTGTCTTAGAAAATTGTTCATATTCCCTTGCTGTAAACGCTGTGCCCCGTTCGCTTATTCATTTATCCGAAGCTCCAAAATTCTCCGATATCTCAGTAAGCCCATTTAAGACACACTTAGAAGTAGCAGACGATATCAGACGAGCTGTTCGGAAGGTAAATGAGGAGAAACCAAGTATATGCTGTCGAGCAAAAACCGATTCGTTACCCACTACCTTCAATTTCGAGGTAGTTAAGGAGTTTACCAAACGTGAACTCCCCAAACGACATCCCAGTCGAGGTCGGGCGCAGAATGACACTTGGTAACCGCTGCAATTACGGCCTGACAAAACAGCTCACTCGCAGTACCAAAATCATGCTCTACAATCCCTCACCTGCCAGTCTTGCGTCGGATATTCGGTCCTATCTACGAGAAAGGCAAATGGAGGAGAAGACATAACTCGAGGAGCTGTACAAGGATGTGAATGTAGTAAAGATCCACCGACGACACTGACTCGGCCACATTGACCGCATGAATACCAACGCTTCTAGTAAGAAGATCTTCGAATCCAGGCCTCCTGGTTTGAAAAGGATAGGAAGACCGAATCTGCAGTATAAAGACCCTGATCGCGGATCCAAAACGACTTGGTAGAAGCAGCATGCCCAGAACCGACAATCATGTCATGAACCCGACTTTAGCTTAGGTTCAGACCCTCAATGGGGCGCTGGTCTAAGAAGTCAGTAAGTAAGTTAGTAGTAGCTGCCTTTACTGCTTTTAGTACCACATTCTTCGTGAAATTGTTCACCAGCAAGTACGTAGCGTGTACTTCCCCCCTGGAATGGGAATGGGAATTCATTGTGTGGTGTGTAGATCTCTTCGGCTAATCCCTCCTTTCGCGCATTTTACGCATAATCTGATGGATCTCTTCATAAATCGTCTGATCTTTGGGAACTAGTATTGTTTATTCTGCTGCAAAATATTCACAGTCGTTGTGGGACTCTTTAAGAATTCCCAATCTGACGGCTTTTGGTGTAACCGATTTTTGGTCGTCGCCTATTCGTTGGAACAGTCAGTTCCCCTTGACTAAATATTCTGTTTCTAGTTGTTTGCTTACCGCTTTCGCTTTTTTCTTTTGGAGTACGTTCATGATGCCGCGCAGCTCCGGATCTTGCCATGCAACCCAGTCTTCATCCGAGATATTCATGTTGAGGACTAGGGTAGATGTTGTTCTTCTACTGATTGGCGGCTTAGCGCATCTACGTATGATGCTCATTTCCCCGGTTTGGAAATGGAGTTCCTTTATTTCAAGCCACAATCTAGCTATTCATGGAATCGCATTAAGCTTGTGTTCAACCATCGCTTGTACATCTAGTTCTCCTTGGCGTCTGTATTTAGCTACGAGCCTAAGATTTCTGTCCTTCTTGGAAGTAGGTAGTAGAGCCCTTGTGCTGAGGCGTGCATGTGTAACTCATAAGCAAACTCGACGTCATATAGCGCTAAACCTGGATACATGCTAAAACCTTGCTTCTATTTATTTTCACTTTCTTTTTGCAGATTAGCAATTGGTCGTACTCGGTCCGCCTACTTGACCATCATTGCATTGGCGGACAGTTCCGGCTAATGTGACTCGTTTGCTGGCTTTTCTAGTATTTTATTCCCACTGAAACACATCTCCACATGATGCCTGCAGAGTTCACTGGCCTCGTCTGGGTCCATTCTTCTGATCGGTGCTTGTTCATGTTCTTGAGACGCGTTGGCCTTCTCGAACGGCTTTTTCGTCATATTCGTATCTCTTTCTGCACGGTCTTTTGCGGTAGGGAAGGTTTCCCAAAAAAAAAAGAAGATGGATGCGTTTTATATTCTCCACCTTCCGTTTCTAGTCTAGTGACGATAAGCTGGTTACATGCCTGGAGTTGAACTCCAGGAATATGCCTGGCCTCATGAAATATACGAGGGTGGTCCGACAAGTACTTAGCCTCACCGCCAGAGGGCGCCAGCATCGCAAGAGCAACTTACTATCGTATTGCACATTCTAGTAGACAGCTACTGTCGAAATTTTAGCCGGATCGGACTTGTAGTTTTGTTTTGACCGCGTGTAGAAGCGGGAGTGTCCGCGGATTTTAGAAAAATGGAAAAAGAGCAATATCGGTCGGTGATTCGATTCTTGTTTTTGGAAGGGAAATCGCGCAGCGAAATCAAAGAGCGTTTGGATGCTGTGTACGGTGACTCTTCTCCTTCGATGGCGACCATCAAAAATTGGTTTAACGAGTTTCAACGTGGTCGCACGTCGGTTTTTGGTGAGCCACGTCCAGGTGCCCCGAAAACGGCTACCACGGAGGATAACGTGTCAAAAATCCACGATTGAAGGTGCGCGAGATAGCTGAGACAGTAGGCATTTAAAAAAATCGCGTTGGTCATATCCTGCATGGATCCACTGGTACACACCAGAGACCAAGGAACAGTCGAAACAGTGGACTTCACCCCGCGAAAGTGCTCCGAAGAAGGCGAAGACTGTCCCATCGGAAAGGTGATGGCCACCGTTTTCTGGGATTCACAAAGTGTGATCCACATCGACTACCTGGAGAAGGGCAAAACGGTCACAGGGTTGTACTATGCCAAATTATTGGGCCGATTCGACGCCGAATTGAAGAAAAAACGGCTCTACTTGGCGAAGAAAAACAGTCCTCTTTCACCATGATAACGCACCGGCTCACACTTCCGCCCTCGCCACGGCCAAACTGGTCGAATTGGGCTACGAACTGCTGCCCCATCCACCGTATTCTCCAGATTTGGCCCCGCGCGACTTCTTTTTGTTTCCAAACTTGAAAAAGTCACTCGCCGGGCAGAAATTTCAGTCGAATGAGGAGGCCTACTTTGCAGACCCCGAGAAAACGTATTTTTCAGACGCCTACTACGTAGGCTAAGTATTGTACTTATCGAACCACCTTCGTAATCGGAAATCGAAGGCCTCAAAATTCTTAAGCAGAATATGTATTATGTGTAGGAGCTACGATTGACAGCACATAAAATGTTATTGTTTATGTGATGGGTCTAACGAAGTTATTTGTTAGATCTATGAACAGAAAATAAGTCTTCTAGAGAGGTATGGTAAAGAGCTTGAGAATACTTGTAGGGATAAAAAAACACATGTTCAAAAGGAACAATTTTTGCAAATGGCGTCGTACGTCAATCATATTTGACATTTGTGAACTAGACAGCTGCAGTATATGTACGGATAAGCAATCGAGCTAGCGTAAATTTCGGCGTCGATTTCCTAACCATGCCGCGCCAACTTGTCAAATATTCCGGCGCTTAGTTACTCGACTCGAACAGACTGGAACCAGAGGGGACCATGCAGGGTATTGCCGCCACCTGACTGGTCGTTCGGCCGAGAATGTCGCGGCTGTGACTGCCGATGTCGCTGAGAATGTAGAAACATCATCCAAACGACGGGCAACGCAATTGGGCACCACTAGACGGACCCTACAGCGAATTTTAGTGAAAGGCTTACACATGTTCTCATACAAATTGTAAAGGTCCAGATAAAGATTTCTATCACTCAAAATATTTTTATAATTGTCAAATTATTATCAAATATTGGCATAACGGTCTTATATACAAAATGATTAACTTTAATTTCCCGTTCCATATCTGTGAAATAGTTAGAAGCTTTTTATCCAATCGTCGTTTTAAAGTTTATGTTAATTGTGGTGTTTCCAACATAATAACGTACAATAGTGGTGTCCCCCAAGGTTCTGTAATTGGTCCAACCTTATATAATATTTATACTTCGGATTTCCCTGTATTACCCAACTGTGATGCAGCTATTTTTGCGGATGATACTGCAATATTTTCATCGCATACGTTCGCTTCAAACATTGAGAGCGATCTTAAGAATGCGATGCAAGTATTAAAGACATATTATTCAAAGTGGAAGATAAAACTAAACGAAAACAAAATGCAAGCTATCTTTTTCACAAGAAAAAGAAAACCTTGCTTTCTACCTTCCGCTCAATTACAATTTAATGAAGTAAGCATCCCTTGGGAGTCCTGTGTTAAATATTTAGGAATCTTTCTTGACACAAAACTGAATTTTAATGACCACATAAATAGAACGATTAAGAAAATAGGACTTGCCATAAAAATGTTGTATCCTTTTATTTGTAGAAAATCCTCACTATCAATAGATAACAAAATAATAATTTACAAAGTGATTTTTCAAGCGATTCTTCTATATGGTTGCCAAGTCTGGGGTGATTGTGCAAAGTGCCATATAAAGAAATTGCAAGTAAGTCAAAATAAGGTTTTAAAAATGATGCTTAATTTGCCATGGCATCACTCTACCCTAGATCTGCACAAAAAAGTGAATGTTGAACTGATCCATGAAAGGATTGAAAAACTTAAAACTAGATTTGTAGAACGATGTAGTTTTGCTGACAACCCCCTAGTAAAAGAAATATGTGATAATTAAATTGTTTTACTTCCGCTGTTATTTATTTATTTATATTCATGCTTGTTTACTTTGTTAAGTTTATTTATATTTTTGTTACTTTTCGTTTAATTAGTTTATTTATTTATTTAGTTAAGTACCTATTTATTTATTTAAACTTATATCATTATTATTTATTTATTTTCATTTATTTTATTTATTTATTTATTTATCTATTTATTTATTTATTTATTTATTCATTTATTTATATATTTATTTATTTATTTATTT
The DNA here is from genome assembly GCA_958301585.1 of Merodon equestris. Classification (NCBI taxonomy): domain Eukaryota; kingdom Metazoa; phylum Arthropoda; class Insecta; order Diptera; family Syrphidae; genus Merodon; species Merodon equestris. Next base: position 217,310 of record CATQJT010000103.1, read on the forward strand.
ATTTATTTATTTATTTATTTATTTATTTACTTATTTATTTATTTATTTTTTTTTTTATTTTTTTGTTTTTTTTTTTTTTTGTTGTATAGAAGGTTTTTGTCGTATTTTACTTCTAAAGCATATTGTTATTTTGTCTTTTGGTTTTTTTTCCTTTATTCAAAATATCAAAAATTTTCAGTGGAAAGATATAAAATAATTATCAAATCCCTGTGTTGTAAAATGTGCGGTAGCAAACCATTGTAAATTTTACATACGAAATAAATATCTATCTATCTATCTAAAATATTTTTTTTTATTTAGAAAAAAAGCAATTCAAAACCTAAATGATTAATTTTGCGCCACCTTGTATTAGAAAGGAAATGATTATGGAGGCGGTGAATGGCGGCGGTAGAGGACACTTCTTAAACAGGGTTTGGTGAGAAGAAGATCGAAAAGAGCGGAGTTTGCTTCGCGCAGTATTCTGAAAATTTAAAGGGGTTAACGAAGGTAGTATATAAAGACTTTTCCTAAGTCCACAGATAACATAGGCTCTGGGAGGTGAAAGGAAGCGCTTACGGGAGCGAGTGATAGCTTGACATTTGCCAACATTGAGCACAAGATTTTTTTTTTACTCCAAATAGGGAACCTGTTTGAGATGGTAGTTCTTGGTGGCTTAATTAACATCATTAATGGTTAGAATAAATATCAATGAATCGAGGTGGCTGCCTAGGCCGACTAGGAGTTGACATTAATTGAATTGGAAATAGATCTGAAAATAACTTTGTATTGGCGTACTGACGTACTAATGTAAGCATTTTAACAAAGCTGAGGAAAGAGTTCCTGTAAAATGGAACTTAAAAATAAGGCCGTGAGGGGTAGTAGCAGAGGGTTGACGCATTCTTTTTAAAACCATTGCGGGAAAGCAGTCAGTTAATTTACGCATTTTCTCGACGAATAAGGCAGCGAATCTATGAAGTCGACGGAAAATTGATAACAAAAAATGTGTTGTGGGGGACAAATGTAACACTTCACTTCAAAATCCATACTCTGTGTATGCATTTGTAATATAACACCTTAATGACAATGAAACAAAAAGCTACTGTGAACTACAACCAACGCGATAAATTCAGTCGAACCTCTCGAATCCTATCTAGGACAACCACCCCCGGAAAGTAGTGAACGAGCAACTTGGACACAAATGATCTGCACCCCAGGTTGTGTGACACAAACACCATAAGAGCGTAACTCTTCAACCTGCGCGAACCCTATAAAGCAAAAAAATAAAAAAGAACAGTAGGCAAAGTACAGCTTCTGTTTCAAAGAAAGGCGCTTGAAAGATTGAAATCAGCAAAGTTCCACGATTTCAAAGGCTATAAGGACTCCACGGTCTTCCGGATCAGCACGTGGCCATCAGCACGAAACAGAATAAAATCTGATGTGAATAGCTCACTGTCTCTGATACTGGGCCATCGATTAGTTTTAGTTACAGCAAAAATGTCTTAAACCTGTTTTTGGGAATGGAAGCGTACTGCGGTAATTTTGGTGTGAAGTCCTTTGATATTTTGGTTATAGAAGAAGTGAGCCCTTGGCGCTGCGATGGAAGGATGCTTGGATTAGTATTGAAAATTGTTTTTGCGGAACTGTTGCTTTGCAGGTGTGAAAAGCGCTTGGAGCTCACTTGGGCAGCTAACGAAAAGAGATCGTTAGTTACTTTAGTGGTTGAAGTATTTAGGCTCTTCTAAAACCAGCTAGAGGTTTTCCTTAGTTAACGAGGGTCAGTTAGGAAGCTTTCTTGGTGGATCGATACCATGACATACGTTTTAGTTTTGCCGTCACTGCAGAAGGTTGGTAGAATAACTTTAAGAAAATCAGAAACTTTGTCTTCTAAGACTACGTTAGTTATAAGCTGCAACAATACCAACACATTATAGAACAATGTTTGCCAATGGCCAGATTTTTGGTTTAAGTTAAGATTAACTTTCTTTTGTGAAACCTTAACAACCAGGTTTCCACTTTAAATTTTTTCTTTTTTTTTTTTTGAAAAGTATTTCTTTAAATTCATTAGATCATGACATGAAGGCTTGGCGAAGGGTTATCGACAATGCTCTGAGCTTCCGAGTTCCAAATGTCCGGTAATGACGAAGAAGGAGAGGAAAATGAATTTGTAAAGGTACAGTAAGCGCTTTCCAGAACCCTGCAATCCTACTTTTATCAATACTCTATACTAAATGAAGACAATAGAACTTTAAAAAATCAAGAAAACAAGCAATTTTCAATTGAAATAAAAAATTAGCATTTATTCATTTTCATTTCCTTCATCCAAATAATCGAATGGTTCCAAGATCCATATCCCTTACTTTTTCAATAGGGTGCTGTAAGCAGCATGACCGCCATAAGCAAGAGGAGAGCCATAACCAAGAGCAGAGCCATAACCAAGAGCGGAGCCATAACCAAGAGCAGAGCCATAACCAAGAGGAGCGCCATATGCGGAATGCGAAGAATAGACAGCTGGAGCTGCATAACCAGATCTAAAATCACCCAACGACGAATAGGCTAGTGGAGCACCATAGACGCCAGCTGAGTAAGACAGAGCATTTGGAACACCAACGAGTCCGGTATGGGCGGCGGCAGCAGCGAAGCAAAGGACAAGGCACACTAGGAACTGAAACAGAAGACACATCTATTAAAATCCATTCCAAGAAAGAGTTCTTGATTCTTACTTTCATGTTGATTATTGGATTGTTTGTTGTTGACTATAACACGGTTGAATTGTCACTGATGAAGTACCCTTCGAATCGGCTCGGTTTTATAGGCACCTTTTCTGAGCTGTAAAAAGCGATGGAGATGAAGGTCAATGAAATAGTTTAATATCTCAAGGCGGATAGTTGATTTCTGTTATTTCTTTTATTTAACTATTTAGAAAGTGGGTGGCCGTTTTGCTCTCGTTATTGATTTTAAGGCACTTGACGTTAATTGGGGATGTTGCTGACGATCCGGTTGCTTAATGAGTTTTAAAAATTCATTCATTTAATTAAAACATTTATGGTAAAACCATTCCGCTTACAAGTTCATTCTTTAGAATGTTAAAACCTCTTAAAAGCTCATGCTTAGGCATTTTCGAATCTACGATCAGGTACGGAACATTTTTAGAAATTCCATGGTAAATGTCAAATGATGTTCCATAAGTTCCTATACAAATTGGTATGGTGAAAGTGCTTGCAAACTTGTCAAGCGAATGATGATAAATAGATTAATCCAGTAATCTAAGGGCAGCTTAGTCAATTGTTTTCATGGCTAATAGTTTCTATATTTTTAAAATAAGGTGCAACCCGTAGCAGCGCCCTCTATTGATCTGTGTTGAAATATGATGTACAGGCGCTGAGCTCACGATCGGTCAAAACAAAATCACCAACCTACTGGGTTAACTTCCCGAGAGGTAGATAGGAAACGAATCCTTTAGTCTTCATTACCAGCTAACCTCGTTAATCCCTCGAATTATTTGCTTGATATCTAGCACTGTATGATATCTAACTATTTCAAATGCATAAGTCGATAAATGCCAACTTGAATGCTGTACAAACGTCATGCATCTCTAAATCGATCTTAAACCTTAGTACGAATTCAAAAAGAAACGGTTTCGGCTGTATAGGTAAAGTTGATAGTTTGCCGAGCTAAAATATAATTCAATTTAATCACAATTAGTATCAAGGCCCTCATTTGATGCTGGTATGTATTTGGGTTATACAGGGAAATTGAGAAAGCTGATAATATGTATAAGCCAGGCAAGGTAAGTGATATCAGAGTCAATATTCATTGACTACTGTCTATAGGCATTATCTGCTTGATTGCCACTATTCTGGCGTCTGTGAGCCAGGTTTTTTGGATGTCATGTACCTCATTGATTTGGCCCACCTATTGTCAGCTGCAGTTAAATAATGTTGAAGATATGAGAAGGATCGAAAGATCCAAGGATATTAGTGTTAATACCAGGCTTGGCCAGAGATTCGGCCTTCTCATTTTCCTCTCACCAGATTGGAGGAGTTAATTGTTTGTGGCAGCTCAATGTTCGCTAATGGTTGTGGCCGTATTGTTTAGATAGGTCATGTTAAGTGTTTTATATACGTACGCTTCCTTGATCGCAGGTACTGTAGCTTGAAAGATGCTTGAGTGAAGAGGGAATCGCAATGGAATGGGAATATTTAGTTGGATTAGAAGAACCTAATCTAACACAGTGCTCCAGCTCAGAGCCATGATTGTAATATAGATCACAAGTTGTCAATTTGAGATACGTGAACGGACTTTCCACTGCTGCCTGTATCTTCTACCTTTTTGAGTTTGTCTTGGTCGTACATTTTACTTAGCACAGACCCGCAAACTAGCGAACCGTATGTGAGGATAATGACGAATAATGGCTATGGCCTGGATTTCCACCGAAAAGTTTTGCTTCAGTTCCATTTTTTTACGTTAAACATTCAATTGAGCTTCGGGTTGGGGTTAAAATGAATGTGCTTAATATACGTTGCCGTTTCAGTTCTATAGCCGAAGGGCAGGGACGTAAGTCTTGAAACGAAAACTGACAGATCTGCCATTAGCGAAGAAGTTTATTAGTTTAGAAGTAGCGGACATGATAATAAGAAACAGTTCTTCTTCCAAGTTGGTGTTATAGCTCCTTAGATTTGTTTTTCACACAAGTGAAGGGGACCTACAGTTTAATGCCAAATGTACTACGGGAGGTTTTTCCAGTACCTCGTCGACGAGAAAATCCGTGAAATAAACATTTGATAGAGTTGGTGTTATCGGGATCGCGCGTCAGTGGCCTACACACTACCCACTGTGCCACGGCGCGGCGCTCTCATAAGAAAGAGTTTCGGTGATAAAATAAAGTCTTGAGCAGCACCAGCATTTATTTGGTGAATATCAGACTAAAATGACTTGAATTGAAAAGCTGACCATTTCCAGGGCCTTAGAAAGAAGTCACTTCAGTGGGTCGGTAGATGAAAGGACAGGTCGGTAAAAATGCGCTTATTTTAGGCTGGCTGGATAAACGCTGTTTTTCATCTGCTCGGGAATATATAAGAAGGTAAAAAAGCAGTGATTATTCCAGTGTGAAGGCATACTCCTTCTAAAGTATGGAGGAAATACCAGCAGGGCCAGCGGAGGCAAAGTGTAATCTAGAAGCATTGACCTGACTGCAAAATACGCAGCTAGTAGATTGATTTTGTCTAAACAGCTGAGATATCATTGGGTTGTTACTGCACTCTTACTGTTACTCCTTTTGTTATTTACGAACCATCAATATTGTTAGTTTTGTGACAGTGACCAAGTAAGAATCCAAAGTAAGTCTTTGAATCCGCTCAAATTGGCTTTCTTGAACAGCTTAATCGTTGGTTTAGGAATTTATTCTCTAGCTAAGTGTGGTGTAGCAAGTACACGATTACCACATCTCAACATTCACAAGGAAACCGGGCGGTCCCCTGATCAATCGACTGATCATATTGCGATCGACGCTAGACACTCCGCCAGCATTCTCGACGTGCGAACTTTGCGAGGACTCAGATCACTAACTTGTTGTAGCCAGGGTACGAATGAGGATATCGAGAATGCTACGGAGTCGAGTAGGACAAGGCAAGTTTGACGTCGGAAAGCTACAATCGCAAGAGACCGCTAGAATCTTTGCCTATCGCGTTTCCCTCAAACTACAACAACGACGACACTATCCACAGGCCAGCAGTGGGAGCATTGCCAGAACGCAATCAGAGACGCTGCCTCTGATGTGTTGGGTTTCAAATCGAGACCGCCTAGAAACCTCTGGTTTGACCTTCAATGCGAACGAGCCCATGCAGCAAAGCAAGACGCATACAAAGCCATGCTGCATAGACGGACGAGCGCTGCTTGCGAGTTCTACAAGCAGAAAAGAAGGGAAGAACATTCGCTTTTCAGAAAGAAAAAAAAGGAGCAGGAAAGCGTGAGATCGAGGAAATGGAGAGATGTCATAACAGGAACGAAGCTCGAAAGTAGTAGAATCACAGTCGATGCTGAGAATATGGCAGGACCACTTCTGCAGACTGTATAACGGCGATGATAGACAAGATACCGCTGTCAGGCAGAATGATTCATGATTGATGATTCACGATGACGTGAAAGAATCCCGTCCACCCGACATAGACGAAGTCAAAATAGCGATATCGAGACTTAAGTCTAATAAAGCCGCTGGCGCGGACGGCCTGTCTCCTGAGCTTTTCAAGGCGGCTGGAGATGTGTTGGTAAGGCGCATGTACCAACTTATCTGTTAAATATGGTCGGAGGAAAGCATTCCCGACGAATGGAATCTCAGCATCGTTTGCCCGGTCCACAAGAAAGGAGACCTCTATAATTGCGCCAATTATAGGGGAATAAGTCTCCTCAACGTCGCCTTCTTCTCTGCCGTATTGTGTGAACGCCTGAAGCCTTTTGTGGATAACCTGATCGGCTCTTATCAGTGTGGCTTCAGACCAGGCAAATCCACAATAAACCAAATATTCACACTGCGACAGATCTTGGAGAAGACCCAAGAATTTTAAATCGATACGCACCACATTTTCATCGATTTTAAAGCCGCGTATGACAGTGTGCATAGGGCCGAGCTATACGGTGCCATGTCTAGTTTTAACATCCCTGCCAAACTCATCCGATTGTGCAGATCGACTCTCGCTGCTCCATTAAGGTCGATAATGAGCTAACCCAGAGCTTTGGTGTTAAAAAAGGATTTAGACAAGACGACGCACTGTCATGCAATTTCTTTAACATCATACTTGAGAAGAGCGTACAAGAGTCGCTGGCCAATACAAGAGATACGATTTATTTCAAGTCCTCCCAACTGCTTGCGTACGCAGCTGACATTGACGTGATCGGGAGATCGCAGCGAGACGTCAATGAGGCATTCATAAGCATTGAGACGGAAGCGGCCAAAGTGGGTCCTAGCGTTAACGAGGGTAAGACCAAATATATGCTGTCATCGAAAAAAGACACACAACACCGACGTCTGGGCCAGAACGTCATGCTTGGCAGCTATAATTTCGAAGTAGTCAAGGACTTCGTCTACCTTGGCTCACTTATGACCAGCGACAACAACACCAGCGCTGAGATAAAACGCCGAATAACTCTTGCCAACCTTCTTTGGGCTCAAGAGGCAATTGAGAAGTAGAGCCCTCTCTCGAAAAAAGAAGATAACGTTGTACAAAATCTCAATCATCCCAGTCCTCCTTTACGGCGCGGAGGCTTGGACTTTAACGAAAGGGGATGAGGACGCTCTTGGTCGTTTCGAGAGGAAAATTCTGCGTTTAATCTATGATCCTCCATACTAGCGGTGTATGGAGGAGAAGATACGACGAAGAACTGCACGGGCTGTACAGCGACATGGACCTGGTACGACGTCTCCGGATCCAACATCTAAGATGGCTGGGCCATGTAGAGCGGATGCACAACACGGTTCCGGCCCAAAGAGTCTTCGAATCCAACCCGGAGGGACGACGCAGCAGGGGACGGCCGAATTTTCGGTGGCGCATGCAGGTGAAAGGGGACCTCAACCGTCTGAGCGTGCGGCGCTGGAAACAATTGGCGAAAGATCGTGCCAGCTGGAAACGCTTGTTGGTTGAGACCCAGGTCCACCGCGGACTGTAGCGCCATATAAGAAGAAGAAGAAATAAGTGTGGTGAGCACGAGAAAATACCTGAACAAAGCAGTGATTTGAAGAGCCGAGAGCTGACAAGATAGGGGTTAGGGACAAACACAAGTTATTAGCCGAATGATCTAATGTCAAATATACTGACCAATACCTTCCTTGGCCTGTATGTCGTGGCTATCGTATAATTGTGTACATTGAAATCGTCCGCAATAGCGATGTAGTACGAGGAAACAGGGATACAATTCTTGTAATAGAGTCGCATAGGGAGTCGAACTTGTTGTAAGTTGAGTCTTGATGAACTAAATGCTCGGACGTGAAATTTTAGCCGAAGCTAGGCTACTAGAGTGTGGAAATGTAAATGGTGGTAAACAGCATGAGTTATTATAACACAACCTATGTCCTAAGCATATACAATAAGCTAAAAGCAAAGCCCCATTCGTGATTTTCCTTATCGCAATCACCGTGGTACTAGGTTACTGCTGTAAGAGTAGCGCGCAAAAGATCAGTGTGACTGGCCTTAGGCAACGGTGATCTGCTCATGCCCAAAACATTAGTCCTAAGGTCTATTGCCAGCAAATATTAGAATTAATTGAAGCGCTTAAGTGATAATGGCCGGAGTTAGTTAGGGAGGCGTTAGGAAGGATTCAAGACATCAAGACATCAACTGAAAAACGTGTACGAAGGTATGAAGTATCCTGTTAATAAGGTGAGACCAGTATCCATTCATCAATGAGTAGGTGTAACTACCCACAGCCAGACATGCGCCGAAATTATTTAACGATAATGAGAAATCAATCAAAAGTAAACCAGAAAATATCAGCTGGTTAATTCCGTTGACCTCTGTCTCCCACTTCTTTCGTCTGGAAATAGTTACCTATAAAACCGAGCTCATTCGAGGGGTAATTCATCAGTGACAATTCGTCTGTCTTACAGTTAACAACAAACAAACCAACAATCAACATGAAAGTAAGAATCAAGAACTCTTTCTTGGAATGGATTTTAATAGATGTGTCTTCTGTTTCAGTTCCTAGTGTGCCTTGTCCTTTGCTTCGCTGCTGCCGCCCATGCCGGACTCGTTGGTGTTCCAAATGCTGTGACTTACTCAGCTGGCGTTGCTCCAGTCGCTTCGGTCTACGGCGCCCCATTGGCCTACTCATCATTTGGTGCTCCATTGGTTAGATCTGCTTATGCCGCTCCCGCTGTCTATGCTTCTCACGCTGCATATGCCGCTCCTGTTGCTTATGCCTCCCCGGTTGCTTATGCCGCTCCTGCTGCATATGCCGCTCCTGCCACTTATGGTGCTCCAGCCGTTTACAGTACCCTGCTGAAGAAGTAAATGACAAGGAACTTGGTAATAATCGATTGTATGGATTGAGAGAGTGGAGATGAATAAATACTGAAATTGATGGCATAAAAGATGTTTTATCGTTTTTTTATTCTCGAGCTTACAGTAACCCAAAAGTGGATTAAGCGGCTCATATTCGTTTTATCATCATACTATTCTGTGACTAAGGGAGAAGATAATTTCGTTAGTGCTGTACCTTTATTTGCTACAGGATAAATGGTGACCATTAGGCAGTCCTCTGTAGCGTTCTTTCCATACTTTCATATCCGCGTTTGTTTCTCCGTTCTTCAAACCGAGAGGCGGATTGCCCTAAATGATTTGGCTAGGTCGTACGCTATTTTCCATAGTATTGGTATAAAATATAGGTTTTCGAAAGTTCCAAGTGACAGCAACCCTTTTATGCTGAAGACATGTCGCCATACTAGTGTAATAAAAGTCCAAATCTCAAATCTGATGATGGTGTGATGGTGTAGTTTGAAGTTGTCACTCGGCGTGATGCACAAACTATTATTAGCGTGGTGTGATGTGGTTTACGACTCGTTCATTCTGACGTAGCGCGCGTCCTCGTGAACTTTCCGTTTTCGTATAGGGTGTCGTCACCCTCGTCCTCGTCCTGGCGGCTGGTAGCTCTCTTCACCTCTTCATCTTTTCCGGCTCATGATCGCATTAAGCCTCTTCTGGGTGCACTATATCCTTCATATGTCATTCAGTTTAGACATAGTATTCTATATCTGCCGTCATATCTTCCTTATTGATAGCCTTGCACATTTACTTCTTTCTGCAATGTTTGTTTTCAATTTCTGTCATCTCATTCTGCCCAAAAACTTTATAGTTTTGTAGTTCTCTGAATAACTGATCATGTGGCTTAGTCCTTATTGTTATGCTCTTAGCACATTCTTGAAAGCTGGAATGGATGCATTTTAATGCTGCTAGAGTCTTCCTATTGATTTTTCTGCCTAACCTAACCTAACCGTTGGCTTCCTTGTAGGCGTCTTAATGTGTTGTATCGCCATTGTCTTAGAAAATTGTTCATATTCCCTTGCTGTAAACGCTGTGCCCCGTTCGCTTATTCATTTATCCGAAGCTCCAAAATTCTCCGATATCTCAGTAAGCCCATTTAAGACACACTTAGAAGTAGCAGACGATATCAGACGAGCTGTTCGGAAGGTAAATGAGGAGAAACCAAGTATATGCTGTCGAGCAAAAACCGATTCGTTACCCACTACCTTCAATTTCGAGGTAGTTAAGGAGTTTACCAAACGTGAACTCCCCAAACGACATCCCAGTCGAGGTCGGGCGCAGAATGACACTTGGTAACCGCTGCAATTACGGCCTGACAAAACAGCTCACTCGCAGTACCAAAATCATGCTCTACAATCCCTCACCTGCCAGTCTTGCGTCGGATATTCGGTCCTATCTACGAGAAAGGCAAATGGAGGAGAAGACATAACTCGAGGAGCTGTACAAGGATGTGAATGTAGTAAAGATCCACCGACGACACTGACTCGGCCACATTGACCGCATGAATACCAACGCTTCTAGTAAGAAGATCTTCGAATCCAGGCCTCCTGGTTTGAAAAGGATAGGAAGACCGAATCTGCAGTATAAAGACCCTGATCGCGGATCCAAAACGACTTGGTAGAAGCAGCATGCCCAGAACCGACAATCATGTCATGAACCCGACTTTAGCTTAGGTTCAGACCCTCAATGGGGCGCTGGTCTGAGAAGTCAGTAAGTAAGTTAGTAGTGGCTGCCTTTACTGCCTTTAGTACCACATTCTTCGTGAAATTGTTCACCAGCAAGTACGTAGCGTGTACACCCCCCTTCCATTGCGAATGATTCCCAGATGGTTCACGTTTTCTATGTGAAATGGAATGGGAATTCATTGTGTGGTGTGTAGATCTCTTCGGCTAATCCCTCCTTTCGCGCATTTTACGCATAATCTGATGGATCTCTTCATAAATCGTCTGATCTTTGGGAACTAGTATTGTTTATTCTGCTGCAAAATATTCACAGTCGTTGTGGGACTCTTTAAGAATTCCCCATCTGACGGCTTTTGGTGTAACCGATTTTTGGTCGTCGCCTATTCGTTGGAACAGTCAGTTCCCCTTGACTAAATATTCTGTTTCTAGTTGTTTGCTTACCGCTTTCGCTTTTTTCTTTTGGAGTACGTTCATGATGCCGCGCAGCTCCGGATCTTGCCATGCAACCCAGTCTTCATCCGAGATATTCATGTTGAGGACTAGGGTAGATGTTGTTCTTCTACTGATTGGCGGCTTAGCGCATCTACGTATGATGCTCATTTCCCCGGTTTGGAAATGGAGTTCCTTTATTTCAAGCCACAATCTAGCTATTCATGGAATCGCATTAAGCTTGTGTTCAACCATCGCTTGTACATCTAGTTCTCCTTGGCGTCTGTATTTAGCTACGAGCCTAAGATTTCTGTCCTTCTTGGAAGTAGGTAGTAGAGCCCTTGTGCTGAGGCGTGCATGTGTAACTCATAAGCAAACTCGACGTCATATAGCGCTAAACCTGGATACATGCTAAAACCTTGCTTCTATTTATTTTCACTTTCTTTTTGCAGATTAGCAATTGGTCGTACTCGGTCCGCCTACTTGACCATCATTGCATTGGCGGACAGTTCCGGCTAATGTGACTCGTTTGCTGGCTTTTCTAGTATTTTATTCCCACTGAAACACATCTCCACATTGTGCCTGCAGAGTTCACTGGCCTCGTCTGGGTCCATTCTTCTGATCGGTGCTTGTTCATGTTCTTGAGACGCGTTGGCCTTCTCGAACGGCTTTTTCGTCATATTCGTATCTCTTTCTGCACGGTCTTTTGCGGTAGGGAAGGTTTCCCAAAACAAAAAGAAGATGGATGCGTTTTATATTCTCCACCTTCCGTTTCTAGTCTAGTGACGATAAGCTGGTTACATGCCTGGAGTTGAACTCCAGGAATATGCCTGGCCTCATGAAATATACGAGGGTGGTCCGACAAGTACTTAGTCTCACCGCCAGAGGGCGCCAGCATCGCAAGAGCAACTTACTATCGTATTGCACATTCTAGTAGACAGCTACTGTCGAAATTTTAGCCGGATCGGACTTGTAGTTTTGTTTTGACCGCGTGTAGAAGCGGGAGTGTCCGCGGATTTTAGAAAAATGGAAAAAGAGCAATATCGGTCGGTGATTCGATTCTTGTTTTTGGAAGGGAAATCGCGCAGCGAAATCAAAGAGCGTTTGGATGCTGTGTACGGTGACTCTTCTCCTTCGATGGCGACCATCAAAAATTGGTTTAACGAGTTTCAACGTGGTCGCACGTCGGTTTTTGGTGAGCCACGTCCAGGTGCCCCGAAAACGGCTACCACGGAGGATAACGTGTCAAAAATCCACGATTGAAGGTGCGCGAGATAGCTGAGACAGTAGGCATTTAAAAAAATCGCGTTGGTCATATCCTGCATGGATCCACTGGTACACACCAGAGACCAAGGAACAGTCGAAACAGTGGACTTCACCCCGCGAAAGTGCTCCGAAGAAGGCGAAGACTGTCCCATCGGAAAGGTGATGGCCACCGTTTTCTGGGATTCACAAAGTGTGATCCACATCGACTACCTGGAGAAGGGCAAAACGGTCACAGGGTTGTACTATGCCAAATTATTGGGCCGATTCGACGCCGAATTGAAGAAAAAACGGCTCTACTTGGCGAAGAAAAACAGTCCTCTTTCACCATGATAACGCACCGGCTCACACTTCCGCCCTCGCCACGGCCAAACTGGTCGAATTGGGCTACGAACTGCTGCCCCATCCACCGTATTCTCCAGATTTGGCCCCGCGCGACTTCTTTTTGTTTCCAAACTTGAAAAAGTCACTCGCCGGGCAGAAATTTCAGTCGAATGAGGAGGCCTACTTTGCAGACCCCGAGAAAACGTATTTTTCAGACGCCTACTACGTAGGCTAAGTATTGTACTTATCGAACCACCTTCGTAATCGGAAATCGAAGGCCTCAAAATTCTTAAGCAGAATATGTATTATGTGTAGGAGCTACGATTGACAGCACATAAAATGTTATTGTTTATGTGATGGGTCTAACGAAGTTATTTGTTAGATCTATGAACAGAAAATAAGTCTTCTAGAGAGGTATGGTAAAGAGCTTGAGAATACTTGTAGGGATAAAAAAACACATGTTCAAAAGGAACAATTTTTGCAAATGGCGTCGTACGTCAATCATATTTGACATTTGTGAACTAGACAGCTGCAGTATATGTACGGATAAGCAATCGAGCTAGCGTAAATTTCGGCGTCGATTTCCTAACCATGCCGCGCCAACTTGTCAAATATTCCGGCGCTTAGTTACTCGACTCGAACAGACTGGAACCAGAGGGGACCATGCAGGGTATTGCCGCCACCTGACTGGTCGTTCGGCCGAGAATGTCGCGGCTGTGACTGCCGATGTCGCTGAGAATGTAGAAACATCATCCAAACGACGGGCAACGCAATTGGGCACCACTAGACGGACCCTACAGCGAATTTTAGTGAAAGGCTTACACATGTTCTCATACAAATTGTAAAGGTCCAGATAAAGATTTCTATCACTCAAAATATTTTTATAATTGTCAAATTATTATCAAATATTGGCATAACGGTCTTATATACAAAATGATTAACTTTAATTTCCCGTTCCATATCTGTGAAATAGTTAGAAGCTTTTTATCCAATCGTCGTTTTAAAGTTTATGTTAATTGTGGTGTTTCCAACATAATAACGTACAATAGTGGTGTCCCCCAAGGTTCTGTAATTGGTCCAACCTTATATAATATTTATACTTCGGATTTCCCTGTATTACCCAACTGTGATGCAGCTATTTTTGCGGATGATACTGCAATATTTTCATCGCATACGTTCGCTTCAAACATTGAGAGCGATCTTAAGAATGCGATGCAAGTATTAAAGACATATTATTCAAAGTGGAAGATAAAACTAAACGAAAACAAAATGCAAGCTATCTTTTTCACAAGAAAAAGAAAACCTTGCTTTCTACCTTCCGCTCAATTACAATTTAATGAAGTAAGCATCCCTTGGGAGTCCTGTGTTAAATATTTAGGAATCTTTCTTGACACAAAACTGAATTTTAATGACCACATAAATAGAACGATTAAGAAAATAGGACTTGCCATAAAAATGTTGTATCCTTTTATTTGTAGAAAATCCTCACTATCAATAGATAACAAAATAATAATTTACAAAGTGATTTTTCAAGCGATTCTTCTATATGGTTGCCAAGTCTGGGGTGATTGTGCAAAGTGCCATATAAAGAAATTGCAAGTAAGTCAAAATAAGGTTTTAAAAATGATGCTTAATTTGCCATGGCATCACTCTACCCTAGATCTGCACAAAAAAGTGAATGTTGAACTGATCCATGAAAGGATTGAAAAACTTAAAACTAGATTTGTAGAACGATGTAGTTTTGCTGACAACCCCCTAGTAAAAGAAATATGTGATAATTAAATTGTTTTACTTCCGCTGTTATTTATTTATTTATATTCATGCTTGTTTACTTTGTTAAGTTTATTTATATTTTTGTTACTTTTCGTTTAATTAGTTTATTTATTTATTTAGTTAAGTACCTATTTATTTATTTAAACTTATATCATTATTATTTATTTATTTTCATTTATTTTATTTATTTATTTATTTATCTATTTATTTATTTATTTATTTATTCATTTATTTATATATTTATTTATTTATTTATTTATTTATTTATTTATTTATTTATTTATTTACTTATTTATTTATTTATTTTTTTTTTTATTTTTTTGTTTTTTTTTTTTTTTGTTGTATAGAAGGTTTTTGTCGTATTTTACTTCTAAAGCATATTGTTATTTTGTCTTTTGGTTTTTTTTCCTTTATTCAAAATATCAAAAATTTTCAGTGGAAAGATATAAAATAATTATCAAATCCCTGTGTTGTAAAATGTGCGGTAGCAAACCATTGTAAATTTTACATACGAAATAAATATCTATCTATCTATCTAAAATATTTTTTTTTATTTAGAAAAAAAGCAATTCAAAACCTAAATGATTAATTTTGCGCCACCTTGTATTAGAAAGGAAATGATTATGGAGGCGGTGAATGGCGGCGGTAGAGGACACTTCTTAAACAGGGTTTGGTGAGAAGAAGATCGAAAAGAGCGGAGTTTGCTTCGCGCAGTATTCTGAAAATTTAAAGGGGTTAACGAAGGTAGTATATAAAGACTTTTCCTAAGTCCACAGATAACATAGGCTCTGGGAGGTGAAAGGAAGCGCTTACGGGAGCGAGTGATAGCTTGACATTTGCCAACATTGAGCACAAGATTTTTTTTTTACTCCAAATAGGGAACCTGTTTGAGATGGTAGTTCTTGGTGGCTTAATTAACATCATTAATGGTTAGAATAAATATCAATGAATCGAGGTGGCTGCCTAGGCCGACTAGGAGTTGACATTAATTGAATTGGAAATAGATCTGAAAATAACTTTGTATTGGCGTACTGACGTACTAATGTAAGCATTTTAACAAAGCTGAGGAAAGAGTTCCTGTAAAATGGAACTTAAAAATAAGGCCGTGAGGGGTAGTAGCAGAGGGTTGACGCATTCTTTTTAAAACCATTGCGGGAAAGCAGTCAGTTAATTTACGCATTTTCTCGACGAATAAGGCAGCGAATCTATGAAGTCGACGGAAAATTGATAACAAAAAATGTGTTGTGGGGGACAAATGTAACACTTCACTTCAAAATCCATACTCTGTGTATGCATTTGTAATATAACACCTTAATGACAATGAAACAAAAAGCTACTGTGAACTACAACCAACGCGATAAATTCAGTCGAACCTCTCGAATCCTATCTAGGACAACCACCCCCGGAAAGTAGTGAACGAGCAACTTGGACACAAATGATCTGCACCCCAGGTTGTGTGACACAAACACCATAAGAGCGTAACTCTTCAACCTGCGCGAACCCTATAAAGCAAAAAAATAAAAAAGAACAGTAGGCAAAGTACAGCTTCTGTTTCAAAGAAAGGCGCTTGAAAGATTGAAATCAGCAAAGTTCCACGATTTCAAAGGCTATAAGGACTCCACGGTCTTCCGGATCAGCACGTGGCCATCAGCACGAAACAGAATAAAATCTGATGTGAATAGCTCACTGTCTCTGATACTGGGCCATCGATTAGTTTTAGTTACAGCAAAAATGTCTTAAACCTGTTTTTGGGAATGGAAGCGTACTGCGGTAATTTTGGTGTGAAGTCCTTTGATATTTTGGTTATAGAAGAAGTGAGCCCTTGGCGCTGCGATGGAAGGATGCTTGGATTAGTATTGAAAATTGTTTTTGCGGAACTGTTGCTTTGCAGGTGTGAAAAGCGCTTGGAGCTCACTTGGGCAGCTAACGAAAAGAGATCGTTAGTTACTTTAGTGGTTGAAGTATTTAGGCTCTTCTAAAACCAGCTAGAGGTTTTCCTTAGTTAACGAGGGTCAGTTAGGAAGCTTTCTTGGTGGATCGATACCATGACATACGTTTTAGTTTTGCCGTCACTGCAGAAGGTTGGTAGAATAACTTTAAGAAAATCAGAAACTTTGTCTTCTAAGACTACGTTAGTTATAAGCTGCAACAATACCAACACATTATAGAACAATGTTTGCCAATGGCCAGATTTTTGGTTTAAGTTAAGATTAACTTTCTTTTGTGAAACCTTAACAACCAGGTTTCCACTTTAAATTTTTTCTTTTTTTTTTTTTGAAAAGTATTTCTTTAAATTCATTAGATCATGACATGAAGGCTTGGCGAAGGGTTATCGACAATGCTCTGAGCTTCCGAGTTCCAAATGTCCGGTAATGACGAAGAAGGAGAGGAAAATGAATTTGTAAAGGTACAGTAAGCGCTTTCCAGAACCCTGCAATCCTACTTTTATCAATACTCTATACTAAATGAAGACAATAGAACTTTAAAAAATCAAGAAAACAAGCAATTTTCAATTGAAATAAAAAATTAGCATTTATTCATTTTCATTTCCTTCATCCAAATAATCGAATGGTTCCAAGATCCATATCCCTTACTTTTTCAATAGGGTGCTGTAAGCAGCATGACCGCCATAAGCAAGAGGAGAGCCATAACCAAGAGCAGAGCCATAACCAAGAGCGGAGCCATAACCAAGAGCAGAGCCATAACCAAGAGGAGCGCCATATGCGGAATGCGAAGAATAGACAGCTGGAGCTGCATAACCAGATCTAAAATCACCCAACGACGAATAGGCTAGTGGAGCACCATAGACGCCAGCTGAGTAAGACAGAGCATTTGGAACACCAACGAGTCCGGTATGGGCGGCGGCAGCAGCGAAGCAAAGGACAAGGCACACTAGGAACTGAAACAGAAGACACATCTATTAAAATCCATTCCAAGAAAGAGTTCTTGATTCTTACTTTCATGTTGATTATTGGATTGTTTGTTGTTGACTATAACACGGTTGAATTGTCACTGATGAAGTACCCTTCGAATCGGCTCGGTTTTATAGGCACCTTTTCTGAGCTGTAAAAAGCGATGGAGATGAAGGTCAATGAAATAGTTTAATATCTCAAGGCGGATAGTTGATTTCTGTTATTTCTTTTATTTAACTATTTAGAAAGTGGGTGGCCGTTTTGCTCTCGTTATTGATTTTAAGGCACTTGACGTTAATTGGGGATGTTGCTGACGATCCGGTTGCTTAATGAGTTTTAAAAATTCATTCATTTAATTAAAACATTTATGGTAAAACCATTCCGCTTACAAGTTCATTCTTTAGAATGTTAAAACCTCTTAAAAGCTCATGCTTAGGCATTTTCGAATCTACGATCAGGTACGGAACATTTTTAGAAATTCCATGGTAAATGTCAAATGATGTTCCATAAGTTCCTATACAAATTGGTATGGTGAAAGTGCTTGCAAACTTGTCAAGCGAATGATGATAAATAGATTAATCCAGTAATCTAAGGGCAGCTTAGTCAATTGTTTTCATGGCTAATAGTTTCTATATTTTTAAAATAAGGTGCAACCCGTAGCAGCGCCGTCTATTGATCTGTGTTGAAATATGATGTACAGGCGCTGAGCTCACGATCGGTCAAAACAAAATCACCAACCTACTGGGTTAACTTCCCGAGAGGTAGATAGGAAACGAATCCTTTAGTCTTCATTACCAGCTAACCTCGTTAATCCCTCGAATTATTTGCTTGATATCTAGCACTGTATGATATCTAACTATTTCAAATGCATAAGTCGATAAATGCCAACTTGAATGCTGTACAAACGTCATGCATCTCTAAATCGATCTTAAACCTTAGTACGAATTCAAAAAGAAACGGTTTCGGCTGTATAGGTAAAGTTGATAGTTTGCCGAGCTAAAATATAATTCAATTTAATCACAATTAGTATCAAGGCCCTCATTTGATGCTGGTATGTATTTGGGTTATACAGGGAAATTGAGAAAGCTGATAATATGTATAAGCCAGGCAAGGTAAGTGATATCAGAGTCAATATTCATTGACTACTGTCTATAGGCATTATCTGCTTGATTGCCACTATTCTGGCGTCTGTGAGCCAGGTTTTTTGGATGTCATGTACCTCATTGATTTGGCCCACCTATTGTCAGCTGCAGTTAAATAATGTTGAAGATATGAGAAGGATCGAAAGATCCAAGGATATTAGTGTTAATACCAGGCTTGGCCAGAGATTCGGCCTTCTCATTTTCCTCTCACCAGATTGGAGGAGTTAATTGTTTGTGGCAGCTCAATGTTCGCTAATGGTTGTGGCCGTATTGTTTAGATAGGTCATGTTAAGTGTTTTATATACGTACGCTTCCTTGATCGCAGGTACTGTAGCTTGAAAGATGCTTGAGTGAAGAGGGAATCGCAATGGAATGGGAATATTTAGTTGGATTAGAAGAACCTAATCTAACACAGTGCTCCAGCTCAGAGCCATGATTGTAATATAGATCACAAGTTGTCAATTTGAGATACGTGAACGGACTTTCCACTACTGCCTGTATCTTCTACCTTTTTGAGTTTGTCTTGGTCGTACATTTTACTTAGCACAGACCCGCAAACTAGCGAACCGTATGTGAGGATAATGACGAATAATGGCTATGGCCTGGATTTCCACCGAAAAGTTTTGCTTCAGTTCCATTTTTTTACGTTAAACATTCAATTGAGCTTCGGGTTGGGGTTAAAATGAATGTGCTTAATATACGTTGCCGTTTCAGTTCTATAGCCGAAGGGCAGGGACGTAAGTCTTGAAACGAAAACTGACAGATCTGCCATTAGCGAAGAAGTTTATTAGTTTAGAAGTAGCGGACATGATAATAAGAAACAGTTCTTCTTCCAAGTTGGTGTTATAGCTCCTTAGATTTGTTTTTCACACAAGTGAAGGGGACCTACAGTTTAATGCCAAATGTACTACGGGAGGTTTTTCCAGTACCTCGTCGACGAGAAAATCCGTGAAATAAACATTTGATAGAGTTGGTGTTATCGGGATCGCGCGTCAGTGGCCTACACACTACCCACTGTGCCACGGCGCGGCGCTCTCATAAGAAAGAGTTTCGGTGATAAAATAAAGTCTTGAGCAGCACCAGCATTTATTTGGTGAATATCAGACTAAAATGACTTAAATTGAACCATCCAAATGACTTGAATTGAAAAGCTGACCATTTCCAGGGCCTTAGAAAGAAGTCACTTCAGTGGGTCGGTAGATGAAAGGACAGGTCGGTAAAAATGCGCTTATTTTAGGCTGGCTGGATAAACGCTGTTTTTCATCTGCTCGGGAATATATAAGAAGGTAAAAAAGCAGTGATTATTCCAGTGTGAAGGCATACTCCTTCTAAAGTATGGAGGAAATACCAGCAGGGCCAGCGGAGGCAAAGTGTAATCTAGAAGCATTGACCTGACTGCAAAATACGCAGCTAGTAGATTGATTTTGTCTAAACAGCTGAGATATCATTGGGTTGTTACTGCACTCTTACTGTTACTCCTTTTGTTATTTACGAACCATCAATATTGTTAGTTTTGTGACAGTGACCAAGTAAGAATCCAAAGTAAGTCTTTGAATCCGCTCAAATTGGCTTTCTTGAACAGCTTAATCGTTGGTTTAGGAATTTATTCTCTAGCTAAGTGTGGTGTAGCAAGTACACGATTACCACATCTCAACATTCACAAGGGAACCGGGCGGTCCCCTGATCAATCGACTGATCATATTGCGATCGACGCTAGACACTCCGCCAGCATTCTCGACGTGCGAACTTTGCGAGGACTCAGATCACTACCTTGTTGTAGCCAGGGTACGAATGAGGATATCGAGAATGCTACGGAGTCGAGTAGGACAAGGCAAGTTTGACGTCGGAAAGCTACAATCGCAAGAGACCGCTAGAATCTTTGCCTATCGCGTTTCCCTCAAACTACAACAACGACGACACTATCCACAGGCCAGCAGTGGGAGCATTGCCAGAACGCAATCAGAGACGCTGCCTCTGATGTGTTGGGTTTCAAATCGAGACCGCCTAGAAACCTCTGGTTTGACCTGCAATGCGAACGAGCCCATGCAGCAAAGCAAGACGCATACAAAGCCATGCTGCATAGACGGACGAGCGCTGCTTGCGAGTTCTACAAGCAGAAAAGAAGGGAAGAACATTCGCTTTTCAGAAAGAAAAAAAAGGAGCAGGAAAGCGTGAGATCGAGGAAATGGAGAGATGTCATAACAGGAACGAAGCTCGAAAGTAGTAGAATCACAGTCGATGCTGAGAATATGGCAGGACCACTTCTGCAGACTGTATAACGGCGATGATAGACAAGATACCGCTGTCAGGCAGAATGATTCATGATTGATGATTCACGATGACGTGAAAGAATCCCGTCCACCCGACATAGACGAAGTCAAAATAGCGATATCGAGACTTAAGTCTAATAAAGCCGCTGGCGCGGACGGCCTGTCTCCTGAGCTTTTCAAGGCGGCTGGAGATGTGTTGGTAAGGCGCATGTACCAACTTATCTGTTAAATATGGTCGGAGGAAAGCATTCCCGACGAATGGAATCTCAGCATCGTTTGCCCGGTCCACAAGAAAGGAGACCTCTATAATTGCGCCAATTATAGGGGAATAAGTCTCCTCAACGTCGCCTTCTTCTCTGCCGTATTGTGTGAACGCCTGAAGCCTTTTGTGGATAACCTGATCGGCTCTTATCAGTGTGGCTTCAGACCAGGCAAATCCACAATAAACCAAATATTCACACTGCGACAGATCTTGGAGAAGACCCAAGAATTTCAAATCGATACGCACCACATTTTCATCGATTTTAAAGCCGCGTATGACAGTGTGCATAGGGCCGAGCTATACGGTGCCATGTCTAGTTTTAACATCCCTGCCAAACTCATCCGATTGTGCAGATCGACTCTCGCTGCTCCGTTAAGGTCGATAATGAGCTAACCCAGAGCTTTGGTGTTAAAAAAGGATTTAGACAAGACGACGCACTGTCATGCAATTTCTTTAACATCATACTTGAGAAGAGCGTACAAGAGTCGCTGGCCAATACAAGAGATACGATTTATTTCAAGTCCTCCCAACTGCTTGCGTACGCAGCTGACATTGACGTGATCGGGAGATCGCAGCGAGACGTCAATGAGGCATTCATAAGCATGGACCTGGTACGACGTCTCCGGATCCAACGTCTAAGATGGCTGGGCCATGTAACAACACGGCTCCGGCCCAAAGAGTCTTCGAATCCAACCCGGAGGGACGACGCAGCAGGGGACGGCCGAATTTTCGGTGGCGCATGCAGGTGAAAGGGGACCTCAACCGTCTGAGCGTGCGGCGCTGGAAACAACTGGCGAAAGATCGTGCCAGCTGAAAACGCTTGTTGGTTGAGACCCAGGTCCACCGCGGACTGTAGCGCCATATAAGAAGAAGAAGAAATAAGTGTGGTGAGCACGAGAAAATACCTGAACAAAGCAGTGATTTGAAGAGCCGAGAGCTGACAAGATAGGGGTTAGGGACAAACACAAGTTATTAGCCGAATGATCTAATGTCAAATATACTGACCAATACCTTCCTTGGCCTGTATGTCGTGGCTATCGTATAATTGTGTACATTGAAATCGTCCGCAATAGCGATGTAGTACGAGGAAACAGGGATACAATTCTTGTAATAGAGTCGCATAGGGAGTCGAACTTGTTGTAAGTTGAGTCTTGATGAACTAAATGCTCGGACGTGAAATTTTAGCCGAAGCTAGGCTACTAGAGTGTGGAAATGTAAATGGTGGTAAACAGCATGAGTTATTATAACACAACCTTTGTCCTAAGCATATACATACAATAAGCTAAAAGCAAAGCCCCATTCGTGATTTTCCTTATCGCAATCACCGTGGTACTAGGTTACTGCTGTAAGAGTAGCGCGCAAAAGATCATGGTTTTAGTGTGACTGGCCTTAGGCAAAGGTGGCTCATGCCCAAAACATTAGTCCTAAGGTCTATTGCCAGCAAATATTAGAATTAATTGAAGCGCTTAAGTGATAATGGCCGGAGTTAGTTAGGGAGGCGTTAGGAAGGATTCAAGACATCAAGACATCAACTGAAAAACGTGTACGAAGGAATGAAGTATCCTGTTAATAAGGTGAGACCAGTATCCATTCATCAATGAGTAGGTGTAACTACCCACAGCCAGACATCCGCCAAAATTATTTAACGATAATGAGAAATCAATCAAAAGTAAACCAGAAAATATCAGCTGGTTAATTCCGTTGACCTCTGTCTCCCACTTCTTTCTTCTGGGAATAGTTACCTATAAAACCGAGCTCATTCGAGGGGTAATTCATCAGTGACAATTCGTCTGTCTTACAGTTAACAACAAACAAACCAACAATCAACATGAAAGTAAGAATCAAGAACTCTTTCTTGGAATGGATTTTAATAGATTTGTCTTCTGTTTTAGTTCCTAGTGTGCCTTGTCCTTTGCTTCGCTGCTGCCGCCCATGCCGGACTCGTTGGTGTTCCAAATGCTGTGACTTACTCAGCTGGCGTTGCTCCAGTCGCTTCGGTCTACGGCGCCCCATTGGCCTACTCATCATTTGGTGCTCCATTGGTTAGATCGGCTTATGCCGCTCCCGCTGTTTACGCTTCTCACGCTGCATATGCCGCTCCTGTTGCTTATGCCCCCCCGGTTGCTTATGCCGCTCCTGCTGCATATGCCGCTCCTGCTGCTTATGCCGCTCCTGCCACTTATGGTGCTCCAGCCGTTTACAGTACCCTGCTGAAGAAGTAAATGACAAGGAACTTGATAATAATTGATTGTGTGGATTGAGAGAGTGGAGATGAATAAATACTGAAATTTATGGCATAAAAGATGTTTTATCGTTTTTTTATTCTCGAGCTTACAGTAACCCAAATGTGGATTAAGCAGCTCATATTCGTTTTATCATCATACTATTCTGTGACTAAGGGAGAAGAATCCAGCTCACTCGTAGGACCAAAATCATGCTCTACAATCCCTCACCTGCCAATCTTGCGTCGGATATTCGGTCCTATCTACGAGAAAGGCAAATGGAGGAGAAGACACAACTGCGAACTCGAGGAGCTATACAAGGATGTAAATGTAGTAAGAAAAATAAAGATCCACCGACGACACTGACTCGGCCACATTGACCGCATGAACACCAACGCTCCTAGTAAGAAGATCTTCGAATCCAGGCCTCCTGGTTTGAAAAGGATAGGAAGACTGAATCACCAGTATAAGGACCCTGATCGCGGATCCAAAACGACTTGGTAGAAGCAGCATGCCCAGAACCGACAATCATGTAAGGCAAATTTAGCTTAGCTTCAGACCCTCAAGTACATAGTAGCTGCCTTTACTGCCTTTAGTACCACATTCTTCGTGAAATTGTTCACCAGCAAGTACGTAGCGTGTACACCCCCCTTCCATTGCGAATGATTCCCAGATGGTTCACGTTTTCTATGTGAAATAGAATGGGAATTCATTGTGTGGAGTGTAGATCTCTTCGGCTAATCCCTCCTTTCGCGCATTTTACGCATAATCTGATGGACCTCTTCATAAATTGCCTGATCTTTGGGAACTAGTATTGTTTATTCTGCTGCGAAATATTCATAGTCGTTGTGGGACTCTTTAAGAATTCCCCATCTGACGGCTTTTGGTGTAACCGATTTTTGGTCGTCGCCTATTCGTTGGAACAGTCAGTTTCCCTTGACTAAATATTCTCCGCTTTCGCTTTTTTCTTCTTGATGCCGCGCAGCTCCGGATCTTGCCATACCATCTTGGCAACCCAGTCTTCATCCGAGATATTCATGTTGAGGACTAAGGTAGATGTTTGTTCTGCTACATGTTGTTCTTCTACTGATTGGCGGCTTAGCGCATCTACGTATGATGCTCATTTCCCCGGTTTGGAAATGGAGTTCCTTTATTTCAAGCCACAATCTAGCCACAATCTTGGAAGCTCAGAGCCTCGTTGATAACCCTTCGCTAAGCCTCCCTGTCATGAGTGTGTTCCTCCCATGTCCCATCTCTTCCATGTACTTTTTTCCTACGACTTTTTCCTACGAGTTTTCCGCTCATTATTCTTTTGACTGTTTGTCCATTCGTTCTATGTGTCCTGCGCATCTTAGAGATACATCTTTAGTATACTTGACTGCTGTCTCCTTAGTAGCGGTAGTAGCGGACCAGTAATTGTGCCCGAGTGCTCCAGAAGATGTCTAAATGCCCAAGTTTTTATATGACTGTCATAAGACCAGTATTTCTAGGTGACCGTCGGACAAATACCTTACTGTGCCGAAAAGATAATACACTAGTCTGTCGAGTTGTTGGTAGGATATGCTTATCCTGCCTTTGAGAGCTAATATCTTTTAGCTTCGTAATTATTTGATAATATATTTGGTTTTAAGGCGACTACTAAACTCTATATAAGACAGAGTCTGGTTACTATCGACTTTTCGCAGCAGCAATCCAACTATAAGCAATGGTGTTCGTATGTCTTCATCAAAAAACCTACACAAAAGTGTGCAAGTTTTGCTTTCGTCTTGATGCATAATAGAAAACTGCTTCGAAGCACAAGCTAAGAGCTGATGCTGCTTGCTAAAGTAGCGATTTCTGCACTTGAACTGACTAACACCTTTTTAGCCCACTCTACTTTTTAGACTATTGTCCTTGACTAGGTTAGTTGAGGTTCTCCCTCTTTGACCTAACTCAGTTATCTAATCGAAGCTTGAATTCCAAGTTTCCAGTCCATTTCACCTTTTCTTGAATTACATTCGCTTCCTCTTTCATGCCCCTTATGCTTCTCTTCTAAGAATTTAAACAAAAAGGTTCCAAATCACACTTTTATGGTTACGAGTACAATAAGAAGTCAATTATGTTTGCTCAATTGTAAGAACTAAGTCTATTTAATCTCTTCCTTTAATGACATACCGTGGCATTGAGCAACCCACACTTTATAATAAGTCCGCGAAGTATTCACAAAAACTGGTTGCTTTTGTCCGACTATAAACAACTACTTTCTGGTTTCAATTGTCCCCCAAACCTAATTTGTCACATTATGTCAGCGCACAAGACGGACAGGTGCCCACTATAAATTCTCGCCTCTATGATGGAGCAGATCAGTATCAAGTTAGTTTTCAACTTACAATCAATCAAACGAACTTCAAGATGAAAGTGAGCTTCCACAAAGGTTCTATGGGACAAGCCCCTGATTCTGTCTTCTCTCATTTCAGTTACTTCTATGCCTTTTCGCCCATGCTCATGTTAGGCTCATGCTGGTTTCGCTGTTTCGCTGTTTCGCCACTTAGCTACAGTGCTCCAATTGTTGCTGCTGCTCCAGTTGTTAGGACTTTAACTTCGCTAGCAGTGTATAGTGTATCAGTGTATAGAGATCATATAACTTGGTAACGCAGGCTCTGTCAAGGCCCAAGACCCAGATTGACAGAGGAAGAATTCTAGAGCTGTATTAGCAAATGCATTTGCACCTCCAGTCGGTTTGGCTACTTAGCTTCTCAGCTTCCTTAGATTTAATACTAAAATTAACTTTAATCAGATCGGAAGGCTTAAGAGGGATGATGGCATATTGACCCTTCATAAGCACAAACTCTAATTCTGCTTATACGAAGGTTCATCGTAGTATGTAGAAAATAATTGTACGAACCTATCCTATGATTCAAAACCCTTCTGTGTCCTTTGTAAATTTTTTGTTGGTTGTTGTTGGAGACTACACTTGAAAGGCGGTTCGGAACGGTGGTGGGATCGGGTCTCGTTGGGGTTGGGGAATTCCTTAAACCATCACTTCACGAAACCGATTGCCTTAATGGTTTGAAGAATTATATCGGCGGTATGTGTAGAAAATGTCTACGTTGCGATCAACTGAACCACCGAAACGTGTTGATTGTGGGAAAGTAGTGATTGATAAGCACTTGGACATGTTAAGTTCCAAGCAGTTTTTGAAGCACCAGAAAGAAAAACTGGAAAGACTCTTTTGCCTACGAAATGGTCTTAAAAACTAAAAAAAAATGGTAAGAATGAAATGAAGGATACCTAAGTGGTTACCTTGAAGACTTGGAGAAAGCTAAGTAGAGGATTAGACAATGCAAATCCAAAAAATATACTGTAATAGCGGTTTTTAAGGTTAGAAGAAATCCATTTAATAAAATAGGTTCCAATTCAGGTAGGCAATTTGAAGAATATTAGTCTGTGTGACATTTTGTTGAAGACTTTAGGGAATTCGTTTAAAAAAGCGATGTTTTTCTTGCCTTACTCTAAGGCTGAGAAGATAAAGAATCCTCTACATGGCTTGCGATGGTTGACCTGTAGTTGAGGAAACCAAATTGTTTAGAGTAAGTTCGAGATTTGCAGTGAAAGCTTAAGATTTCATGCAAAATACTATTGAAAAGTTGAGGTATACGCGCTAATTTATCAATAGGATGATTACTGCTAACATCGCTGTTGGGACGTTTTTTTCTGTACAATGCTTATAAAAGAGGTTTTCCATAATTGTGAGAATTCTCTTAAAGAAAGAAGATTTTTGAGAGAGGGAGGAAAAGGGCAGAGGAATTTTTTTTTTTTTGAATATGGCAAGGAGATCATCGTAGCCAATAATGAATTCATCATTACGTCGATTTAATATATCTTTGATGATACAGAGGTCGACGGTATATCATGTATATGTTTATTTGCTTTTCGATCGCCAAGACGTTCGGTGGAAAGGCGCTGTATGTGCCTGTGTACATAAGTGTGCAATAGCGACTGTTGAGCAGAAGGTCTGCAGTTCTAGAACAATCTATAAATGGAAAAAAATTGTGCATCAACATCAGTTGTGAATGAGACATGATCAAAAAGTGCATAACACAGCATAAGATCACTTCAAAATTCATACTCTATGAGTGCATTTCCTATTTAACACCTTAATGACATGGAAACAAAAGAGTTACTGTGAACTACAACCAACGCGACAAATTCAGTTGAATCTCTCAAAAATCCTATCTAGGACAACCACCCCCGGAGAGTAATGAACGAACATCTTCGACACAAACCATCTGCACCCCGACCAGGTTGTGTGACAAACAACATAAGAGCGGACCGTCTTGCACGAACCCTATAAAAAAAAAAGGTTCCTGTAGTTTTGGTCATAAATACTGATAAAGTTTAGTAACTTTGCCATAAAAAAGAGGCCACTTTCTGAGATAGACTATAGTCATGGATGCCATCATACCATAAAGTTCTATACTGGGGCCTATGCTATTTTAGTCGTATAACGTGGTCCCTTGTTTCTGGCTGTCGCATTATCCTGATATCCGGCAGAGATGAATATCTAATTGTTAAGTGTTGAGGCGACATTCACGATTGGATAAGGTATCGTGACGGTTAATTATAATGATGTGGCAATCATAAGATTCTCCAGATTTTTTCATTAGACGCAAAATGGCCGGCTGTATGGTGATGTCCATCGGCATATTATACCATATATAGGAACAGGTCTGAAGACACTGATAGTTAATAGATAGTTCGGCTGATATCCCTATATCACTTTCCTACAGGTATGCATTGAATTGAATTCAAGAATTGAATAACTCGGGGTGTGTCACATGAAGACACTAGTACGCAGTAAATAAACAATAAATATTTATTGTACCGCCTTCTTTGATCTAGGATTTGAGTGCTGCCTTCAAAAAGTTGACAACTTCTCTAGATACGATTTCCGGGAATTCTTTTCCTGTTATGGTTGTGTTGTCATTTTGAAACCTTCTCGGGCAAGGTTTGGGTAAGTGGTCGCCTGTATATTTCTTTGCTTCTAAGACCCATTTTATAAAGGTGGTAATGTCTCATATATCACTCTTGGGTCGGCTTTATTTGGTTCTGGAGCCTCTTTGGCACGTTTGGAATTGTGATTATGTTCCATGAATGTTCTTGAGTGTTTAATACCCCCCTGTCTATTCCGGAGGTATGCATAAAGGCTATGCGTCTTTCTTGGGTTTATTTCTGCCTTAATATGATGACTAGTGATGGTGCCAAGTAGCGAAACTGAACAGAGTACGATTTTTATTTCCGGGAGCTTGTACCTAAATCTTTATTTAATGTGTCAGTCAGCGAAAAGTTTTAACTCTCCTGTTGAACAAGTAGACTATTTTCTAATCCAGGGAAGGAGAGAGGATTCTTCCTTGAGTTTCGTAGTCTCCTAGTTATGACAGATTGCGATGAACGAATCTGCAGTTTTTGAACCTATTGATAAGTTATCATTTTTAGCTTCCCATTTGAGAGTTGTCATATGTGCTGGAGCAAATGGTAAAGGAGTGCTTTAGATTGTACAGTAAGCGACAAGGACAAATACCACTTGAACCATTTTTCCAAGGTTTGTATTAAGTTTTGACTTTTGACATGAAGGTATAATGTTATGTGGTTTCTAGGGCTCGAATTGTTCGTTTGCGTATATCTTCGGAACAAATTACATTTAAATTAATTAACTCCGGACAGATAGCTTTTAGAGTCTTAATCACTCTGATGTCTTAACTGTAAAGATATCAACTTCCCAGGTAGGTTCTGTAGATCAGTCGCAATTTTCGGAGGCAATTACAATACGAGTCTTTTTTACTGTCCGATAATACCAGAAATACATCCTACCATAGACTACAGCAAGTTCCGTCAGTTTGATGCATCAGCGTCAGAAGTCGGAACATTATCCTTTGAGGATAGAATTACCATTTGTGGAACTACTCTCGCGTGGTGTCGAAGGAAGAGGAAAGAATTATTCAAGCAATCTCAATTCACAGAGAATGTGGATTGGAAGAGGTTTATTTTCACCATATTCCGGCGATGCAAATTATATTAATCTGCCCCATAAAGCACAAAAACCAGTTACACGATAAACGTCATAGCCAACCATTCAACTACACTTGGTTCTCCATAAAATTCGAATTAAAGAATTTTAAGCACATCACTATAAAAAAAAGCCGATAAATATCACATTATTCGTAAATGCGTGATTTGAAGGTCATAAATCCGTTTACTTCGTCGGCAAATAGTTTTATTACACTTCTTTTTCTCAATCAAGCAACTGCCAGGCATACGATTGAGATGATCGGTAAAAACAGGTTGTCACCTAGGCCAAACCATTATCTTCGTATCATAAATTAATTCATAAGCTTCTTAAACGGATTTGAGTTTCCTTGTGTATAAGCTGTTTTCGTTCGTTCTTTGCTTAAATACCTAATGAAGTGTTAAAAACATTCAATTTAAGCAAGTAATAGCCGGATTTAGGAGAAAAGTCAACAAGCAATTGAAATACTTTCAGGCTGCAGGGCATATTCTTGCTTGTAAGTGCTTATAGAATGCTCCGGATGTGTTCGACGGATTGGTTACATAATTGAGATTACATATGCGTGGTATTAATTTCTTGAGAGTCCTTACCATTATCTTGCCACACCTCTTCCGAAATGTAATGCTGGTACATTTATTACTTTGTAATATCTTGAGAGGTAATTAACATACACTCAAAGCTATTGAGTGTACCTAACCTAACAACTTGGTTTTGCATCATGGCCCTCTATTTCCCTTTTCTTAATAACAAAGATTAAAAAATACTTTCAAAAGTCCTAATCGTAATGGCTTTACTGTAGCTAGTGGAAAAGTTGATATGTTTTTTGTGTGGTTTATGTCTTTGCTATTTGAATTTTTTAACCGTCACTTAAAACTCGAATTGAAAAAAAATAAAAATAAATTGTTCTACAATTAATAGAAAAGAGAAAGAATATATTTGCCTTTCATATTATGGTAAATGGAAACAAATTCATCTATCCGTAATGTGGGGTCGGGGGTAGTGGCTTGTACACTGGACGAGATGGTAAGGGAAGCTTACTGACCGGAGGAAGATGCCCTGCCTCTGGCAAATGACTTACATCGCGACTATGTCGAGAACTCTGAGCCAGACCAATTCCTGGTGAGATAACATACGCAGGAGTGATCACTGCATTCTTCGTTATGACCGGAAGAACAAGAGGGCGACCGACACCAACAATTGGAGTACTAGGGCCATGTCCATTAGCTGCGACTGCGGCAATGAACAAGGTTAAGCACAAAAGTAACTAAAATAAAAAGAATACAATTCTAGAAGTTCAAATAAAATGCTTAATGTACGATGCGACTTACTTTCATTCTGATTTAGCGATATCAACTAAGAATGCACTATTGTATCTGATACTGCACAGATAAATTTCAGTCACTTTTATACCAAAGGCATAAGACATTATACAATGTTTTGGAACCAGAACAATTAACGATCAACAGCAGGGATGCCAGTTGTTTACGAATTATGAAGAGCACTAAACAGGTAATTGCCCAAAAACAGGCTAAAGTCATTTTAGAGCAGCAAATTGCTTGCAATCCGCAATTTGAAGTGAAATCAAATCTGGTCCGAAATGGGCAGGGATCAAGTTTACTAAACAGGGCCGGTGCATTTGACGTTGATTTACGAATAATAAAAAAGACGTTTGAAACTCGGCATAGATGAGTCAATGGAAATTTAAGGCCAAAATCCTGGGAAAGCAATTAAGATGCATACCATGGATAATACGCAGTAACCTTAAATGCGTGCCTATATACGAATTCTGAAGCCTTAAGTGTTGCAGACTGCAATGCTGCAATGTGCTGCCCTATCTGTATCCTTTTTTTAACATCCCAGTGGTCGGTTAGCTCATGATCGACCTTAAAAGAGCAGCCAAAATTCTCCATTGTCATCAATCATTAAAACATGACATGGTTCAGTCTAGCTCTTGGCTCTTAAAAGGGTGCTGTGTGTCGACCTAAAACTCTTGAGTCAAGTCCTAGTGTTGTATTTGGTCTATTGTGGCTTTTTCTGGTTTATAGCTACACTGATAGAAACCTATCGAATTGTCCCATGAACAATGACAGACAATGAACCAGACAAACGATGCTGTAATTCTATGCATTGCATGCCTTTCTCCGACCAGATATGTTGAAGCATGTTCCAAACAAACACTTCGAGTTAATGTTGCGCTTCGGCGGGGCATGATCTCATGGGCATTGTGCCTATAGTATCGATTCTTGCCGATTTTTTTTGAACCTTGTTCGGCTGCTTATATTTTAAGCTTTGTAGGTCACCAAAACTTGCGAACAATAGATGAAGACGCGGCTGACAACGGCTGTGTTCTTTGGCTAATACCCCATTCCTTAACAGAAATTATTGATGCAGGTATAAGAAGCTAAACTAGCTAACCTGGAGTTCCAGCTAAATTTGGATCTTTAATGGCGCTCAAATGTATACAAATGGAGGATAGGGATTCTTATTAGATCATATTCTTGGCTGTAAACAGCATTTCTATTCTCCTTAGGTCACAGTAGCCCTTGAAGTCTTAAGTAAAAAGAATGAGAGACTAAGGAAAATCCTAGGCTGAATCGTGATCTTTTTCCCAATGAAGGGAATGAAGACCTAATGAGGCTTCCTCTAAAGCTTGGGAATGTATAAGTTCAATAAGTGCGAGTACTGTCCACCTCAAATAATCCATTCCTTACTTGTCGGTAATTAATTTCACAAGATTTAATCTAACCGTGGGCAAGGGATAAGGAAGTTATCAAGGGCACAAATGACTAAAGCTCCAGCCTGATTTTGTAAGTCGAATCGTCATCCAAATAGCCGTATCTTGGATTAATAAGTCGAGAAACACCTTCACATATGCCTGTCGCTGGGCTATGTGGATTAAAAGTTATACCAGCTAAACTGATTTGATTCCTTTCACCTAAAAACCTGAAAGGGACGGTTCCCATCAAAGAAGAAGTTATTTCTGAGTCTTTCTTCCTTCTCTGATTTGCCGCCCCCATAAGGCCACTTTATTAGCTTAATGCAAGCCTTAACAAAAAAAAAATAGCTTAATTAACTTATTAACTAGGTGACAGGATGGGTGGAGGATGGGTCAAATAGAGGGTGAAGGGTATAGGCCAGTTCTAAGGCTGAACTTTTTGAGTTGAAGGTCGAAAACATTGGTGTTAGCTTTACGTAGCATTCTGGACATTGGTTCGTGATAGCCATAATTTGTGCGGTGAGAAAAGGGGCGTGAACCGAAGGTTACGTGGGTTGGTGTTAAGGGCATTCATGTGCAATAATGAGGGGCTGTCAATGTTACCGCTGAGAAGGTCGTGAATAAATAGAACTGCAACATCACGTCGTTTTTAAAGGGCTTGGAGGTTGATTAATTTTAGGCGATCGGTATACGGTGGTAAATTAAGGGGGTCGGTCCAGAGAAGGCCACGAAAGGTTAAACAGAATGGCTTCAATACGCGTAGTATGGGGTTCGTAAGAGAGGGACCAGACTTGGCTAGCATATTCTAGGCTAGAAGGGGCCTAACGAAAGTGATCTATAATGATTTCGCAACTTAAGGATTCGAGAATTCTTTGGACCAACGTTTAACGAAACCGAGGGCAGAGTTAGCACGTTTGATAATGTTGTCGATATGGAGGAAAATTCAGTTCACAGTCACAAATAACCCCTAGATCAACCAAGAATTTGACAGGGCGAATAATATAATTTCTGGGTGGTAAGGAAGAGATGGCATTACTGACATTGAGCTCGAGGTGGTTTTTTTGACACCAAGTAGTGAACCTGTTAAGTTCCAATTTGGGAGAGCACGAGTCGACAGGGGAAGATATGTGTTTAAATATTTTCATATCATCGGCATATATGGAGAGCTGAGAGTTCAGAATAACATCATTAAAGGTTAGAATAAATATCAGTGGGCCGAGATGACTACCTTGCGGGACACCGGAGGTAGCATTAATTGGATCAGAAATAGAAGATCTGAAGAAAACGTTATATTGACGATCTTCAAGATAAGAGTTGATCCACGAGATAAAACCGCGAGAGAAACCGATGGCAGTGAGCTTGAGGAGAATAATTTGGTGAGACATTTTGTCAAAGGCTTTGCTGAAGTCAGTGCCGACAACGACTACTTCTTTGCCAGCTTCGAGTGAACACAAACATTGTGAGACAAACTCGACTAGATTAGTGGTTGTCGATCGACATTTTAGGAACCCATGTTGGTTAGGAGAAAATATGGGCTTGCAGTGAAAGAATAGTTCATCATAAACGATGCTCTCGAAAAGTTTGGGTATGCATGAGAGCTTGGCAATGGGACGATAGCTGGACACATTATTTTTCAGTCCTTTTTGGTGGACTGGAATGATATAATCATATTTCTGTGTATACGAATTTCTGTATCTCTTTACAGATATAATTTTGACATAATTTTTATCTTTACAGATAAATTTAACTCCGAGGGTTTGTCTGCCGCGGGGCAAATGTAAACACCACAAATGCCAACCTATCCGACAAAGAATCTAGGGAATCTATAAGAATCAGCTAGGGTCAAAACTCCTAACAAGGAAGTCCAAAATTACTCTCTACAGAACACTGATCCTGTCAATCCTGTTTAAGGGAGCCAAATGTTGGGCAGATGTTGGGTAGATGAATCTGATATCTTTTAAAAGAACAAATCTTCGTCGGATATACTCGTATGGTCCTGTCTGCAAGGAAGGCGAATGGAGGAGAAGACACAACTACGAACTCTATGAGCTGTATAATGGTGTAGACGTTGTCCGGAAGACAAAAATCAGTCGACTGTATTGTCGGCCATATCGAACGCGCGTGACGACCACGTTCCAGCTAAGAGGGTCTTGGAATCCCAGCCACCGGGTTCGAGAAGGCAAGGGAGACCGAACCTCTGGGTCAGAGACCAATTAGTCGCGGACATTAGGAAGCGTGGACTTTCCAATTGGAAGCAGCTTGCCCGGCCGATATGAGTGGAAGCCCATTCAGGTTCAGACCGTCAAAGGGTCGTTAGCCTAATAAGTATGTAAGTAAGTCTTTTCTTTTCTAGTAAGAAAATATTTAAACAACACAGCCATTTGTGAGATGGAAAATGAACCAGAGCTAAAGGTAGTGGAAACTCCAAGCTACATGTGACGCGCTTGTCTGATTTCCAATAAAGGGCTTACTGCACGTTAACTATAAGCTATGCTTATAATTGAGCCTTAAAGATCTATCGCGGCTTGGCTACCAGGGAAGATGTTGATATTCTCACAGATAGTGCCGTCATCCCACAATATTCTAGAAGCCAAATCTCTTCGGAAAGACACTGACTACATTAGGGAATCTAGGGAAGGAAGTTTTGTATTTTCCGAGCAATGCTTTGCCATCTCTCATTTCCCTCAAATTCCCTTGGATACGATCTTCAAATGCGCCCAAAGTGTTGGTGAATTGCGGTTAGGCTACCTAAGGTAGTACCTGACTGTGCAATCTGTATCGACCAATTTTTGCCTTCTTTTGAGGTGATTGGTTTTGTGGTGATTGGAAAGGGCAGATTTGTCTTATGAGTCGTTTTTTAAAGCTCTTCCATACATATTGGCCGGTAGGTTGGTAATTTAGTTTTTGATATTGACCCCGAGTCCATTTCACGTTTTCGGAAATTTTAAGCCAACTTCTTAATGTTGGTCTATGGAGAGAGATCCAACGAGGTTAAGCTGATGAGCGAGGTGCCCATAAGACCGGCTCATTTCACGAGGTTATATGATTACCTAACTTCCTCATCATAACATACCTTTTTTGACTAGCTATGTATATGCAGCACCATCTTTTTGGAATCACATATTGGTGACATCAAGCCGACCCAATTCTGGCCAAAAATTGTCTAACAACAGGGCACGATAGCGAACTCTATTAACCGTAATATGGCAATCATTTCCATCCACCTTAAATACGGCCCAATCCACGCCACACGGCCACTTTTGTGGATTTTTTTTTTTTTTTTTTTTTATAATGGTGGAGGCTTCTGCTATCTGTTGGAGCACTCAGACACAAACACTGGTCCATTGTACTGCCAGACAGACACCTTTAGATGGCGTTAGCCAAGCTTCTTTTTATTCACTTATGTTGTGTGCCATTTGTTTCTCATACAAGTGAACGAAACCTAAAGCTTAATGCCGATTCCGAACAGCGAGAGCCGAGAAGCTTTTTCAAGGCAAGTGTACAACGGGGGGTTTTGCCAGTACCCCGCCGAGGAGGTACGCCGCGAAATAATCATTCGATGGCGTTGGTGTTATCGGGATCCGAACTCGTCACCTTGCGTCAGCGGCCGACACACTACCCACTGCGCCCCGGCGCTCCCCACTTTTGTGGATGCAATGTGTGTTGTTTGCTGTCCAATGAATATTTGGCACATTGACAAAGCCATGAGCTTCGTCGCTATAGATGATTTTTCGATGAAATTCACGATTTTCTTCAAACTTTTTTAGATCTCAATCTGAGAAGTTTTGGCGTTTCAGAAGGTCAAGAGGCTTCAATTTTTAAGTTAATTAATCGTGTAAGGGTATGAGTTGTCGTTACGTAAAGTTTTAAGCCCACTCTTTCAGTCTGCATGCCCAAAACCTCACCAAGCCTCAATCAGTTCTCGGAGCATGATGACGCGTCCAGCCTCTAAAATATCCTCTATTCTCTAGCCTCCAACCCTAATCTAGCTTACGAACTTGGCAGGATCTCAGTCCACTATTGCGGTACTAAAACGTATGAGCTCATACGCACTGTCAAAATACCCGTCACTGATGAAACATTTGACCCTGCCCCGATGGCAGTGAAAATAACTGGGATACCTTCTGTATAGAGTCCAGAAAGCCCAAACGGTGTGTACTCTCGTGGTAGCAAGCCGCGAAGATTGCATTTTGAGTCAAAAACCACCAAAGCGCTATCTGCCTTTTGGCACTACAAGATTTCTTTAGC
The DNA here is from genome assembly GCA_958301585.1 of Merodon equestris. NCBI lineage: Eukaryota > Metazoa > Arthropoda > Insecta > Diptera > Syrphidae > Merodon > Merodon equestris. The sequence continues at coordinate 253,607 of CATQJT010000103.1, forward strand.
AAAATATGGGTCTTATCATCGAAAAAGGTCCTCTAGATCTACACGATGATGATAAAACCGATAATCTCACACGCATCAATCCAATGGAACAGGCTAATACGCAATCACGTCATCACCAAACTCCAAAGAGCGGCTTGTCTCAGCTGTACAAAGGCTTTTCTCAGCACGCAGGGCTCTAGATGCTATGATGATATTAATCAGAGGGTGCGCACTGAAAGCCATGTCTCGCCTCACGGATAATGGTTTTTGGTACAACTAGCACTTGCGCGAAAAATATCCTACGACTCTTGTCTCATGATGACTCGACGCAATAACTCCTGCCATCCTATTGCGCTACAGTCAAATTTCCACTGGTACTGGCCAGATACTGAACCTGGAAAGGACTGCCTTCGCATTTTTACAGATGGCTCCAGGTCTTGGCGGGGCGGAGGTTCGGCGCTGAGGTTTTCTTTGAACGCGAAAACGTCCGATTGCACTTTTTTTTTAGGAAAACATGCGTCACTCTCTCAGAGATGTACGCAAACCTAATGGACATACACTATATTGTGAAGCACAAGTTGTAGGGAAAAAGCATATGCGTCTGCAATGACAGCCAAGCTGCACTCAAAGCTGTGTCCAACCCTCTATCGAGCTCCAAATTAATGCATTAACTCAAGACCTTTTTGGAAAAAGTTAGAAGACTAAATTTACTAAAGCTTCAGGTCGCTTTCGGATCCCAGGAAAGGACATCTTTAATGAACTCACTAAAATGGGTTCAAATTTTCTCAAATTTTAACCCACTTTAGGTCTACCTGCTTCCAAGGTCAAATCCTATATCAAACATTGGATCTTTAATGCCCACCAAATACAATAGATGGAGGGAATACTCAGGATGCAGGATGACCTAACGCATAAGCCCTGATGTCTGCAAGCATCATTTTTAATAGATTGCGAGAAAACTTGCAGGCGCCATTACGAGCATTCACATTTTTGCTAAGCATATCTGTGCGCTTGGAATCAGCGAGACGCCTACCTGTGCTGCATGTTGCAAAGAGGATGACACAGCAGAACACTTTCTTTGCGACTATCCCGCCTTCGCTCGTGCATAGTGGCATACCCTTGTGGCCAGCATGATGTGTGCTGAATCTCTTAGCTTTATATAACTGAAGCTCCTCCTCACTTGGAATTGACTGGTCTGGCTCATTTTTGACTGAAGCACCTATAGCCACGAAATTGTTTGATACTTAGTCCGGTGCGTTGTGTCATTTTTTTTGTTTTTATAATTCTTGCAGGTTCAAGAGTGTACGCTCTTATGGTGTTATGGTGTTTGCTGCACAACCTGGACGGGGTGCAGATGGTTTGTGTCGATGATATTCGTTCACTACTCTCCGGGGGTGGTTATCCTAGATAGGTTTTGAGAGATTCGACTGAATTTGCCTTGGTTGTAGTTCACAGTAAGTCTTTTGTTTCCATGTCATTATGGTGTTATATTGGAAGTGCACCCACAGAGTATGAATTTTGAAGTAACCTTATGCTGCGAGTGTTATGCCTTCATCAGCATTTTCGATCATCTCTCATTCATAAGAAACAAACTGTGGGCAATCTTCCTTCGAACTCATTCCCCCAATGACTTTTCTAACTACATTGGTGTTTATCTGAAATTCACAGAGCTGCATAAGTCGCTCTATGAACGCCATTTAATCGAAACGCAAGCCAATCTTATTAACGATCCTAAGTCCTTCTTTCAGTTTATCAACTACAAACGGAAATCTGATGGCTACCCAACTTCCCCACTCTCCTTCAATGGCGAAACCTCGAATGATTCCAAAACTATCGCCAACTTTTTTGCCAACTTTTTCAAACAATCTTTCGCCGATGATTCCTTTGTACCGGATACTGCCTCTTTCGACTACATACCAAATTCCTCCCTTGGACCATTTCTCCCACGTACTATTGACCCCCATATCATTGAAAATAATTGGAGAATTTCGCCAGATATGGAGAACCGCTTTTATAACTCCTGTTCACAAAAAAGGTCCGAAGAAGGTCGTTAACAACTACCGGGCCATCGCCAAACTGTCACACATTCCCAAACTTTTTGAAAGTATCTTGTATGACACTCTAAGTTTCCACTGCAAGTATCTAATCTCCTCCAAACAACATGGCTTCCTTAAACGCAGGTCTACAACCACAAACCTTGTCGAATTTGTGTCCTTCAAACTCTCAGCTTTAGAGAATGGAAATTAAGTTGACGTCATTCAACTGATTTCAGTAAAGCTTTCGACAAAATCTACCACAAACTAATACTCTTCAAAATGTCTTCCCTTGGTTTTGAACCGACTGCGTTGAAGTGGAAATCTTCTTATTTAAAAAACCGTTACTACAGTGTTCGTTTCAGATCTGCCTTTTCCAACCCCTTCTTAGCTTCTTCCGGCATTCCCCAAGGCAAACACCTAGGTCCACTTCTTTTTATTTTTACCATAAACGACATTGAGTTTGTCATCAAACATTCCCACCTCTCACTGTACGCGGACGACACCAAGTTCTTCAAGACAAGACCATTTCCTCGCATTCCTCTCCTCTTCACTTATTCAATCGGATCTCAACAGCTTTTCCGTCCGGTGCTCCAAAATTTGCTTGGAGCTTAACATTTCCAAATGCCAATCAATCACCTCCTCACGTAAACGAATCAAACCTTCCCCTCGTCTCTACTTCCTGAATAATCAGCCCATCTCCACCGTTCAGGTTATCTGCGATCTTGGCATACTATGTGACCATGAGCTCAATTTTAGCGCACATATCAATGATATATTCATAAAGCCAACTCTGCACTCGGTTTTGCGAAACGTTGGTTTAAAGAATTCTCCAAACCCTACGTGACTCGATCCCTCTATATTACCTTTGTTCGTCCCCTTCTCGAATACGCATCTCAAGTGTGGTCCCCGTATCAACAAGCCCACATATCTAGAATCGAAAGCATCCAACGTCGATTCCTACGTTTCGCTCTTCGAGGTCTGCCCTGAAACAATCCCTTGTTCTTACCACCCTTTCAAGACCGTCTTAAACTAATCAACTTGAGTACTCTGGAGGAAAGAAGAAGAGTATCCGATATAATCTTCATTCATAGACTTCTTACAGGTACCATTGACTGCGCCACCCTTTATAACTCCATATCACTTAACACTAACCCCCGTAATAAACGCAATCTTCGTCTCTTCTATCTATCCACCCCCCGCACCTCATACGGCTCCAATGAACCCATTTCCCGTATGCTGGCAAGTGTTAATTCGAATATTAACTTCGACTTCAACCTCAGCACTCCATGCCTAAAACTCCGTCTTCTCAATAACCTTCCCTCCTACCAGTCTTAGCTTCTAAGGTTTGCGCCCCCTTACCCGTTCTAATTAATTATTAAGTTAGAATAAGTTTAGCTTGAATTAAGCTCAATAAATGGGGGTGTTTGGCCCCACGAAAACTTCAGAACTGAAGTTGCTGCACAAGTATAGGAATTGTTCTTGACTATGGACAGTCAAGTCCTCGGAACCGACCTGGGAAGGAAACATGGTTTTAGTAGCCTCGCAGATACGACCGACTATATTCCCCCCCAAAATGACTTCTCTCTCAGTATACCTATCTTTTTCCCCGACAGAGAAGAGTGGCTATGAAACGCCGTAATCAACGACCATGAGATCACCCTCTTCACCGACGGATCGAAAATGGACACAGGCACTGGGGCCGGGTTCTACTCTGATACCCACCACAAACAGGAATCATTCAGACTCCCTGATCTGTGCAGCGTGTTTCAAGCAGAAATCCTGGCAATAGAGAAAGCAGCCAAACACTCCAAGAGAAGGGGAGTGTGATGGTTAGACATCATTTCCACTCGGAGGCCAAGAGGCCCATTGCGATTCCCTTCATTTGTGTGGGTACACATAAAATTAACCTGTCCTATCACGTGGTGGCTGAAACCACCCCGTGCTCTTGATGAATCTTAGAAGATCCGATATATCTGGATTAGCCACGTCCGCAATCTCTGTAAAGAATCTTTGGCCTTGCGGCACTAGGCGTCGATTCTGGAGACCTGGACAGTGGCAAAGCAGATGTTGGATCGTCTCAGTTTCTTCCTCATCGCCGCAGCTCCGGCAGAGATCGCTGGATCCCGAGTCCCATTTCCGGAGCATTGCTCCAATGGGACAGTGTCATGTGATAACTCCGACGAGCATACGGTTCGAGTTACGGTCCAGCGCCAGGAGCTTCTTTGTTTTTCCGACATTGACTCTGGCCACGATGATCTTGTCGTATGGCCGTCGTTTCTTGTAAGACAAGACGAGTTGGCTTCTTTTATGGCATTAGCGCTGATCGGTGGTTGCAATACGTGTCCATTTCAGACCCTTGCATGACTTTTCAGAGTTTGACTTTGTGACACTATGTCTGATGGACTTCAGTGAGTCGCGACATTTCTTGACAGCCTTTGATCACGTTATACAGGATTCTATTGACTTCAGTGCCGCCTGGCTGTCTACGAAGATGGTGATATCAGATGGTGGGATATCGGCTACCTGTAGGTGTTTGGCTGCTTTCTCTATTGCCAGGATTTCTGCTTGAAACACGCTGCACAGATCAGGGAGTCTGAATGATTCCTGTTTGTGGTGGGTATCAGAGTAGAACCCGGCCCCAGTGCCTGTGTCCATTTTCGATCCGTCGCTGAAGAGGGTGATCTCATGGTCGTTGATTAGGGCGTTTGATAGCCACTCTTCTCTGTCGGGAAAAAAGATAGGTATACTGAGAGAGAAGTCATTTTGGGGAGGAATATAGTCGCTCGTAGCTGCGAGGCTACTAAAACCATGTTTCCTTCCCAGGTCGTCTATTATCTTAAGTATGGCCGCATGTCCATAGTTTGCTTGCTTCCACAGAGAGGACTCTCTTAGTCTGAGAGCGCTCTTTGCAGCGTAGACTTTTATGAATAGATTCAGGGGGAGGAGATGAAGAATCATGTCCAACCCTACTTGCGGCGTGCTTCTCATGGCTCCCGTTGTACAAACAGCGGCTGACCTTTGTACTTTGTTGAGCATGTTCATATAGCTTTTTGTGCTGCTAGCAGTCCACCAGACTAGGGCCCCATAAGTTAAAATGGGTCTGATGATTGCTGTGTACATCCAATGAATGATGTACGGTTGCAAGCCCCATCTTTTTCCGAAGGTCTTTTTGCATGCATAAAAAGCGTTCAATCCTTTTTTCATCCTTTCCTCCAGGTTCCTTTTCCAGGAGAGCTTTGAGTCAAGAATGATGCCTAGATATTTTGCTTCCGCTTTGAGTTTGAGTGGAGTGCCCTCTAACTTTGGGGGAGCAAATATCGGAATTTTCCTTTCCCTGGTGAACAAGACCAGTTCGGTTTTCTGGGGGTTTATTCTCAGCACTACATTACAAACTTCTATCTCAATTTAAAATAGTCAAGTGGTCCATAAAGGTCACTAACTACTTCAGACCTAGAAGGATGATATTCTTTACGATGGCCCAGAATAAGAGAGGAGATGACACATTTAGAGAGCTTAGATATGCCTAATTCAAAAAGCGTCCAGATTTTTCAGTGATATTTCACTAAGGTTCCAGTGATCTTTTCAGTATACGATAAGATAAGACCTTGAAAGTCTTGAATATTAAAGCTTTGAGTAGCTCTTGAATATTAGAAGAGAAAAAGCCTAAAGGTCTTCATGATTTCAAAGCCTCACTTTGATAATAAAAATAACCTCCGATCATTTCTAGTACTTCGAAATGTGGAGTAATTTCATGTCGAAAAAGCTAGGTAACCAAGGTGTTGATGTGAACTGGGTTATATGTTTTCACAAATAAAATAAGTTGATTAGGACTGTTCGAGAATTGTCGTCGACCCACAGTTCCTTTTCGTAAATCTTCCAGCCGAATGTTGGCAGAAACTTGAAATTATTGAAACTTGTAGAGGGCTTTCAACATACATAGTCGTACATATATCTCGGCGAAAATAACCTAAGAACCTCCATCCGTTTCTTTCTCTTTTCTACAGAATGCATTTAATGGTTCATCTCGCTGATTCAATTAGCCAATCGGACACATATTTTACATCCAGACTAACCAGAAACGCATCAATACAAACAACTAATGCGACTTGTCCCAAGATACACTTTTATTATTGACTTTTAATCGTAAAAAATATCACTTGCCCCGTCTTTCCAATCAGTTTGTTAACGAATTCACTCTGCTTCTGACTGATCAATAGAAAACAAAAACTAGTTTATCTGGATACATCTTCGGATCGGTTACCTTGGCGGACTAGGCTCATTCACGTGCACATCGCGGACACCGTCACTCCGAACTAGATCCTCATACTGAATCGTCTCGGTATACGAGTAATTGACCGAATGAACCGGTATATTCATTTTTCGAGCTTGATGAACTGGTCCAGGATAAGGTACAAGCTCCGTTTTAACCGCCTTCATTGTACCGCAAATAACAACGAACAACAGCCAAATTACCGTCAGCTAAAATGTTAATACAAACGATAAAAGATCAGTCTGTCAAACATAATGTGACTTACCCACATTCATGACCCTTACCGTATAAGTTATCCAAGGTAATGACAGCCTTGACACTTTCACTTGTTTTCTGGTTTCATTACAAGCCGTTCCGGTCGTTTTATACTCGATCAGTCGAGTTTAGCGTGGGAACTTGGGAGGGAGCTTAGAATATGTAAATAACATCGTAACAAAAACGACATCTGTGGGAGTTCAATGAACTGATAACATTGCATAACCCCTAAGCGTGCTGCCATGGAACCGGTCTGGATCTCAGTCTGGCATTGTTGACATTGTTTACTCTCATCATTGTTTTCGAAAAGCCGAAATTAAAAATGAAGTCATTTGAATAACCAATGATGGAGGATTTAATTCACGATCTGAATCGAGGAGTGAGACGGTATGGTGCATGGCGGATTGGCCATGGTTGATCTGATAGAAAGCGGGAATCGCAAGTACATACCTGACGCTTATATCGATTGAGTAGGTGGATTAAGACTGACTGATTGTAGTTTTAGAAACCTATTGAAGTATAATGGGCTAGTCCTAATGGAAGCAGCTCTAGAGTGGGCGTAATAGTTGAAGTTTCTTATTGACACTCACTTCTATGCATCGGTCCGGTGGAAAACCTTGTCCTTCCAAGCGACTGTATACTATCAGGGGTGCGACGACCGGTTTAATGTTGAACCTTGTTAGTGACCCACAGTCGGCTTTAATCCGTTTAGAGTGTTCAATTTAGCGTGACTTTGTTATCTGATTTAGCTTAATGCCCGTCAATCGTGTTCAGTTGAACATGAGTCGGCAAATCTATCGAGATGACAATGCTAACCTACTTTAAAGGAGTTCAAGAAAGTTGGATTTAACATTAGACGTTCTGCAGTGGTTGTTAGCCCGAATAGAGAATTATATAGGATACGCCGGCTACCCTTCGGAGTGTCTTACAAGTCTTTCCCGTTTTGCCTATAAGCTGCACATGTTCGAAAAATGTTCAAATTCGTCTTGAGATTCTCATGTTGTTCGTATCGATTCTGTTCGAGTATGCGTGGCTGCCATAACCGAGACGCCCCAAAAGTTGCAAAAGAATCGTCCATCGACCCACGCCAAATCTTTCAACCACCTACAGAGCTATGGGATGCATTACACATTTATATCGCCGACCCATTTCAGAAATATTTCGAAATCTCAATGGATGGAAGTCAGTTTGGTACATAACATGTCCTATGTATAGATGGAACTAGAGTCACTGTCCATTTGTTCTACATGACCTACCAATCTTTGAATTGAATTGAAGAACTCAGGGTGTGTCACCTGAAGACACTACCTAGGATTTGAGTGCTGCGTCCAAGAATTTTACCACTTCTCTAGATGGGATTTCTTGGAAGTCTTTCCCTGCTATATTATAGTTGTTTTACTTGTCATTTTGAATCTTTCTGGGGCAACATTTGGGCATGTGGTCAGCATGTGTTCCATGGTTTCCTTGGCCTGCCCACATGGCCTGCAGATTTCTGTGCTACTAAGATCCACGGAGGCCGCCGGGGACAACCTTGCTGGGGAGAGAGAACGTGATGTCTCTTCCTCTGATGTGGCGGAGGGTAATCGGTCACAAAGATCTGAATACGGAGGCGGGCACTTCACACAACAAAACCCTTTTCTCTGGAAAGGAGATACAACTGACCGTCAAGAGTCGAGATAAGCGCCCTTCCTACAAAGAGGCAGCCATCTCCTCTGAAAAGGTCAGCATAGGGAAAGCTGGCATTGATAGCAGAATGACCAGCGCAGATTGCCAACACTGCGAGCTAGCTTCAGCAACAGGCTTCAGTATTCAGGCTGAGAGGTCTGCTCTGATGAATGGTACCTTCATGGTGAGCTGTTCCTCACAGCAGACATCTGCCTGAATCAGGAGCATGTCTCCCCCGGGAACTACTATCTATCAGGTAGTTAGTTTCCCAAAAATAACGCGCGCCATCTGCTGACACGAGGGCCTACAAAGAGAGTAAGGACTCTCTGAAAAAAGAGGGCTTCACTCTGGTTGTGGGATTGGATAACGGCTCTGTCGAGATCCTGAAATATACGTACGATTCAGGTCTCACTTCGGCCTTGGTAGGATTTTATTCCATTTCGATGTCAAGTAGTCGAAGCATGGAACGTGCCCCGCAGTCCAAATCTATGATTTTTACTCAGATTACTGCATTGCAAAGCTGCTACCGCTCTTCTCAGTAGCAGAATTGCATGCAGAAGTGCAAATCATCACATTGTATCCATTCAGGAACCATGGGTGCGGACTTGGTGGTATATGTCATGCTACGATTATTTATGATGAGCGATCCGAAAGGCCTAGGGTCTGCCTCATTATATCGACAACCAAACTTGGTCAATTCTGTGGACAAGATCTGGTGGGTACTAGAGTTAGCTACAAAGCGCACGGAGAAATTCCCCTACGACTCGGTACTGCCTCCGCCACCGAAGGCGGTTTCTGAACTCGTGAACTGTGAAGTCAGAAAAATTGGAGTCATCATCTGTTGCGATGCTAATGATCAAAACATTGTTTGGGGTAGCAACAAATGCAACCGTAGAGGAGACCATATTTTAAACTTCACTGTTTCGTTTGACCTTATCATCAACCATGTTGGCTCTCAACCCACCTTTGTGACGGCGAGACGACAGGAAGTGATTGACCTAACCCTGTCTAATAGGCATGTGAAGGCCATCACTAACTGGAGAGTGTTACCAGATGCTACGTTGTCAGAGCATAGATATATCGAATTCCAATTGAAGTGTGGGATCCCCCCCCCCTCCCCCCAGCCCAAGCAGAAACCGCGAAAGACGGACTGGGTACGATTCAGAGAGGAGCTCGAGAAATCCGCTCAAGCCCTGTCTAAACTTAGAACAAAGCAATTGGTGGAGGATGCCGTTCATAACTTGAGCAGCGCCATCACCAACTGTTTCGAACTCGAATGTCCTGTTAAAAAACTTTCCAGAACTTGATTCCCTGGTGGAACGCTGAGCTCCAATGTCTTCGCAGGGAAGTCAGAAGACTCCTGAATAGATCGCTTAAATCGAACTCGCAAGGTGACTGGAAGAAGCTTATTCGTAAATCGTAGAATGATTCCTATAAGTCCTTCTGCGAAGAGATCAAATCTCTGAGTGCGACCAGCAAGTTGGTTAATGTTTTCAAGCGAGGAAAATCGACAAAGCTGGATGTACTCAGAAAGTCTGACGGTACCTTCACCGAGTCTTCAGACCCATTTTCCGGCAAATCAGACTGTCATCGGCTCATTGCACACTCCTTCAATTGTTTCAATTGTAACTGCGACTGTAACGATGAAAACAACTCGGCGTGGCAATTACTGAGGCCATTGAATTTGCAGTGGCATCTTTCGATGGCTTCAAGTCGCCGGGCACTGTTATGCTGCAAAAAGCTATAAGACAGATGCTTCCTACTCTGAAAAGAGTTTTCACTGCTAGCTTGGCACTTGCCTACATACCTACTCCTTGGCTCGCGGTGAAGATGTTCTTTATTCCCAAAATATGGAAAGAAGATTACTCATTCGCCAAGAATTTTAGACTAATCAATCTGTCAGATGCAACACGCTTATCAGCGCGAAAAATCCTGCGAGAATGCGCTTCAAAACTAGTTGCGAGAATTGGGTGCGCTCTCGAAAGGAAAGAGTACGTACTGGGCATTTTCGTCGACATTGAGAGAGCTTTTGTTAACGCTTAATGCTACTTTCGACAGCATGTGTAACGTTGCTCGACGGCATGGCATAGATGAAGATGAAGGTTTTGTGGATCAAAGCAATGCTTGTGCACAGGGCATTGATCGCTGATTCAGGAACAGGCAGGCTCGAACAATGTGTAAGTCTGGCGTAAATAGGGGCTGCTAGCAAGGTGGCGTCCTGTTTTTGCTGTTACATGGTGCATGGTGGTCGACTCTCTGCTCAATGCTCTCAATGCCTCTGGAATCTATGCCCAGGCCTATGCGGATGATGTTGCTGTTCTCTCTGTCGGCTCATGTTTAGCGACTGTCTGTCTCAGAGCGCCGGCGACGCTAAATGTGATCGAGGACTGGTGCACAAGTAATAAGTTGTCTGTTAATCCTCTTAAGACTGATGTCATTCTCTTCACGAGAAGTAGGAAAAATACTGGCATTACTCAGCTGGTGCTAAAAGGCATTCCCATCCCGATAACCAAGAAAGCTATGTACCTGGGAGTCATCTCAGATAGCAAGCTTCTTTGGTCAAAGCATGTTGAGTCAAAAACCACCAAAGCGCTGTCAGCTTTTTGGCAAAACATGGGTCTTATCGCCGAAAAAGGTCCTCTGGATCTACACGGCATTGATAAGACCGATAATCTCATATGCATCGGTTGGCTAACACGCAAACACGCTGTGGCTTCACTCACCAAACTCCAAAGGGCGGTCTGTCTCAGCTGCATGGGGGCTTCCCCCAGCACACCGGGAGCTGCTCTAGATGCTATGATGAATCTTCCACCCCTTGACATATCAGAGAGTGCGCACTGAAAGTGCACATGTCTCGCCTCTTTGTACCATGTCTTTTGTACAACTCGCATTGGAGTGACAGTGTACTTATAAATATCCTACGACCCCTGTCTCATGGATATGCCTTCTGACGCAATGACACCTGCCATCCTTCTGCGCTGTATTTCACAGTCACATCTCCATGGCGTCAGGACTGGCTTTGCCAAGCAACTGCTGGAGTTTTCTTTGAGCGCGAAAACATTCAACTGCACTTCTCGTTAGGAAAATATGCGTCTGTCTTTCAATCAGAGATATACGCAATACTGTAGGCCATGCACTATGCTGTGAAGCACAGGTGTAAGGGAAAAAGCATATGCGTCTGCAGTGACAGCCAAGCTTCAATCAAAGCTATGTCCAAGCCTGTATCCAACTCCAAATTAGTGCATAAACTCAAGGCCTTTTGAATAAAGTCGGAAGACTAAATTCACTTAAGCTAGTATGGGTCTCAGGTCACTCTGCAATCGCAGGAAATGAGATCTCCGATGAGCTCGCTAGAAGGGGTTCAGAAGAGGGTTTCTCAGGACCTGAACCCGCCTTAGGTCTACTTGCTTCCACGGTCAAATCTCATTTCTCATTTCTCATTTCGTTTATTATTATTCAAATAACATACAATACTTCAAGATATTATATCTTATTTTAAGTATTAATATCATATCTTATTACTTTAAGTATTAAAGGAAAAAAAAAAAAAGAAAAATGTAGACATTATTACTACTATTGATTATTTTAAGGAAAAAAAAAAAACACAAAATAAATAAATAAATACATAAACATAAAAAATAAAAAAAAAAAGTGTAATTAAGGTTCCGTTAAGATATGCAGAATTAGATTCCTCTGAAAGATCGTTGATGAGTTTGTTCTCTGCAATGCGGCTGGTAAGCTGTTCCACTGCCGTATCGCTGAGATAAGAAAAGACCGCTCTGCAACAGTGTGTGTAAAATGGGGGAAGATCAGAGAAATACCTCTGCGTGATTGAGCAAAGTTAATCATATCCTTCAGATACTGTGGGCTTTTTTTATGAATAATTTTGTGAAGTTGCAATAGGTTCCTCATTTTTCGATATTGGTCTAATGACATTCCAAACAGTCTTGATTTATATTGCCTAACACTTATGCATCTAGGTACATTAAATATATAACGAAGACAGTCGTTAAAGGCAACGTTTAGCTTACGGTTACATCTAAAGTCAAGACAAGGGTACACACAACAATTAAAAGCAAAAAATGGCAAAATGAGACTCTTAACTAAGTTTATCTTCATATCAGGATGAAGTAAGCTAGTTGAGCACCTCAAACTACGTAATCTGTTGTAAATTCTTTTAATCGTGTCTGAAATAGCATCACAACATGTCATGGACTTATTTATGGTAAAGCCAAGATATTTTACTTTATTTACATAAGGTATGTTTTCACCATTTACCAATATGGGCGGGAGGCTTCTAGGGGAATATTCGCAATTAGAGCACATTATTGCAAGACATTTTTGTGTGTTTAATCTTAGTTTGTTTTGCTCAGACCAAATTTCTATCCTTCGTAAGTCCTCATTAACTTTGGTAACACAGTCCACTAACAAATTCTTAGGGCAAGACATATAAATACACACATCATCAGCATACATATGTACTTTACAATTAGAAACAACTTGAGGCAGATCATTTATAAATAAGGAGAATAATAATGGCCCCAGCACAGACCCTTGAGGGACCCCACAGTTGACAACATACGGACAAGACATACCAAGAGCAGTTTTAACAGTTAATTGCCTATTTTTCAAATACTCAGCCATTAACTTGAGACTAGAATTCGAGAAGCCAAATGTATGCTTCAGTTTGCTTAAAAGAATTGCATGGTCGATGCAGTCGAATGCCTTCGAAAAATCCAGGAGCACTAACAAGGCAGCTCCATGCGAATCCATGGCCATGCGCATATCAGTTGTTACTTTAATTACAGCAGATTCACAGCTATGATTTAGTCTGAATCCTGACTGCCATTTCGAGATCAAATTTCTAGAATCAACGTATTGTTGAATTTGATTTGCAACAACTTTCTCAAATATCTTTGCTAGGAATGGCAATAAATTTATCGGTCTATAATCCGGCGGTCCAGATGGATTCATCTTCTTTGGAACAGGAATGACTACAGCATTCTTCCATTGTTCAGGAAATTTACAAGAGTAAATACATACATCAAATATATGACGTATATATTGAATTACCATGGGTAAAATAAGTCTTATGAACTTAGGAGATATACCGTCAGCACCCTGAGCATTAGACTTAATAGATTGAATTGCCATTATAATCTCAGTGCTACCTATACATTCAAAAACAAATGACTCCGAATTCACATTTTCAAGTGCGATGTTATTGTCATTATTATATGGGAGATTCACGGCAAAAAAGTGCCTCATGTCATTGGGTTCTAACATACATTTTGACATATTTTTATTTTCCACCACTCCAATATCCCTAATATTTTTCCAAAGTTCTTGGGAACTTAAAGAAGGATTAAGTTTACTAACAAGATATGTTCGCTTCGTATTCCGTATCAATGATGTTACTTTATTCCTGGCTGCGTGATATTGTTTTTTATTGAATTCAGTTGGATTTCGTTTATATTTACGATAGAATCGCTCACGTTCTCTTATACTCATTTTAATACGATTATTATACCAGGGGCAGTTTCTAACTTTAATTCTTTTTGTAACCAATGGAATATATTCTTCATAAAGTCTTGAAGTAAGACTTTCAAATAACGCAACTTTGTTATTTACATCTGTCATATAATAAATGTCAGCCCAATTAAGAGTACTTATTCTATTTCTTAGTCCAGGCACATCAACATTACGGAATGACCTATATGTAAGCATTGAGTCAGTGGTTCGCTGTGTCACGCTGAACTGGTATGAACAAAAAATAAAGTCATGAATAAATTCTGAAGTGGGACTAAGTTGACTACTCCCTACAATTTTTTTTAAAGAGCTAGTCAAAAACAGGTCAATCAACGAAGGATTGTTCACTGACTGGAAACATGTTGGGTAGAGCTTATTGACTATAGTTACGCTAATTTTGTCACAAAAATATAGAAATAGTCGAGTAACGCTGTTGTTCAAAAGTAAATTAACATTAAAGTCCCCGCCAATCAAGATATTATTATATTTCCGATTCAGATTTAGAAAAGTATTCTCCAATTCAACTATATTTTCTTCTTTGAAACACTTAGGCGGACAGTAAACTACAGCTATAATACAAGTTTCAACACAGTTACGAATCTCAACACAAAGAAATTGCAGTTCTGAAACAGTAGACGAATAAATTACTTTCGACGAAATATAATCTTTGACATACATACACACGCCACCACCAATTCTATTAACACGATCGTTTCTATACAGTTTAAAACCAGGTATATTCACAAGTTGGGACGACATACTGTCATTAAACCAGGTTTCAGAAATCATTACAACATCTAATTTGGAATTACATAACATTTGATGAATAACAGTAAATTTAGAAGGAATACTACCAGCATTTAAGTGACAGATATTAAGACCATTGTGTACATTACACATCACATTGAGAGCAGCCCTCACATTATCAGGATCTGTTGTAAGACCCATAGAAATAATTAGCATCATATAAAATCAACAACCTATCAGAGGAAACCATTTCTGCATATGAACAATTGGAACCAAATAAGAAAAAAGTTATATAAAATGTTTTTAAATAATACATACAAAATAATCATACATTATCACTCCTACAACAAATTCATTATTTCAATATTTTTAATAAGTTAATAGAGTATAAAGATACATACCACAGTGAAAAAAAACAAAGACAGTTTACTATTACAAATGTACATAATCAAATTACATTCATTTGGGAGGACGTCCATCAGCTGTCGCTCTCGATGCGTGTAGATCATCACCTCCGTTAGCTCCACCCACAGAGCACATCGATTCCAGCGAATGTAAATGTAGAATGCATTTTGGCTTGCCTTCCGCAGTTGCTTTGACAAATACCCTCCCGTTCCGCGTGAAGACAGTATGTAAATACTTGCTGCGACGGAGTTCATTCGCCCGTTTGAAGAGTGCATGATTTTGTTTTATGAGGCATTCATACACACAAATCTGACATCAACGACTGGGTCTTTAAAGCACACAGTCGTAGATGGAGGGAATATCCAGGACGCAGGATGACTAAGCGCGTCACTTTTCTCCCGACAACGGAGAAAATACAATAAAGAAAGCTGGCTGTCTGGTAGTACAATGGACCAGTATTTGTGTCTGAGTGCTCCAACAGATAGTAGAAGCCTTCAAAAAAAAATCTAGTGTAAGGTCTTCCCTTCTTATGGAGTTTTGGAAGATTGGTTCTTTACCTTTATTCGCAATCTCCAGGTTAGTATCTATGTAAATATATGAAATTCTAAAAGGGACTCATCTCTTGCGTTGTTATCGCTGCCACCCCATAGTATACTGTGGGCTTTGGCATCGCTGCCTAAGATAAGGTTCTTACCTTTCCCTTGACAGAATTTCACCAGGTCATTTGTTTTGATGGCGCATCATTATCGTCTCCCGGAAAGCAGGCTGAGGTAATGACTACCTCTGTGTCTGCCATGCTGAGACTGTGTCCCTGTCTGTGAATTTTGAAATTGTAAGGAATTTAATATTATTGTCTATTATTATGGCAGCTCTAAGTATAACCGTCTACTTGCAGTTTTTGATGTTTAATCCTGATGTTTTGTTTTTGTTAATCTAGTGCTCTTAAATCAGCCCCAGATGAAATATTCCACCAGCGTGCTTTTTGCATATTTCAGCTGATGATGTTTAGCACGCTCGAGGTTGACTTGAAGGATTTTTATCATTATGCTGACTTGGAGGACGTTTGATCTTCCTTTACAGCGCTTTTAGACGTTCCAGGCAAGTCGAGGGTCGAGTCCTCATTGGTCTTGTCCGAACTGAATATTTTTCGGAGGCTGATTTGTCCGAATTTGAAATAGATTTTGTTACTTCTCTCCTCCAGTGTTTTTCCAGTGATCGAGCGGAGCGTAGCGGAGCGAGAGCAATCACCCACTTTTTGGCCTAGCGCGTGCATGTACGGGGAATATAGTGGTCCGAAAACGATTTCGGACTAATCTTGTACGCACTAAATGTAGATATCGGCTATAACCACACATGTGTGCAGCATGTCATTCGATAGATCTAGGTCTGTAGATGAGCCATAAATTATCAAATGAAATTGTTTGATTGAAAAATAGTGAGAAATAACGAAGTAAAGTTTAGAAAAGTGCCATGCGGAGCGAGAGCAAGGTTGATAAAACAACAAATTTGCTCGCTCGATCAAAAATTGTCAGTAGCGGAGTTAAGCCCGCGCATACTGATCTGCCTAGTATTTGCGTATGGGACTAAGCCGCATGTGGCTCACGAGCCACAGGTTGACGAACCCTGCCCTACTGCAATTCTGGCGTCATAGCTGGTGCTTTTGGCGTACATTCGGTACAAAAGATCATAGAAGTCATCCTTGAGGCGATAATCTTTTTCTTCCCTAGGGGCTTGAACGCATATAAGACATATATTTCCGAGGTTGCCTTTGATGCTGGTTGTTATGAGATGCTCGCTTACATGTCGGAAGCTTAAAACATTCTTCGAATAACAAATCTGCACCTGAATAGGCGTTATTTATTCATCCTTTTTTCCCTGGTTATATCTGCTTAGTTAGTTGTCTGCACCTGGTCTGTTTAGGGACCGCACATCCCAGGTACAGACTCGCAGATTGCTTTGGCTTGTTGATTGCTTCGTAACAAAATTTGTTTTCCGAGATAACCCCCAACCTAGAGGGCCAGGCTCGCTGTACACATTCACTACCCGGCGGATGTCAGGCCAGCTATCCAGGAGAGGTCACGTGGGGGCTGTGTGTCAACTTGGATTGAGCGGGGACAAAGATCGAAGCTGGTGTTTGCCATGTTAAACACAATCAACTTCTGTGCCCTGTTTACTCGCTTCCTCTCTCCTCAGTTAGGTAAGACTGAAGAATCTACAAAACCGATTAATTTCGCATTTGCAACGTTGTCATGTACGTCTACCTCCCTGTCGTGGTTCCGTGTACAAGCCCGCAGACCATGGGATTTAAAGCCGTTGCCAGCGTTGTCAATGAAATACATTGACGGTAGAGTATAGAAGTCGAGTGGTATCACCGAACTGGAATCGCTAGAATGTACGGGTTCAAAGCCTGGAATAAATATTCGCAGCGATATTATGCACTAGCTAGTGAACGTAGGGCAACCCAAAAGGGCTGTCTTATTCACGGTCTTCTCTATCAATCAATTCAACAGTCTTCTCTTATCTCAATTGAATGTCATTTATTTTCTCGTTAATAGTTGAAAATAAAATTAAAACAGAAAAAGCAACATTCACTGTTCGAATTAAATAATGTCAATCCACCTACAGTCTCATATGTATGTCTACAAGTTATATTTCCGCACATTAGCCAAAGTCCGCTCGATAGAATATATCCGATTCGCGGCTATCTTCCGATATGGTCGGGGCGACCTGAAGCAAATGCGTCCATTTCCATACCAAACGACGTTTGAATGAATGCACAAACGTGCTGAACACAGATTTCTTAACATCACACGAGAACTTGCTCTCGTTCTTATTCAGGTCGTGATAGTACACCATTCTATGTTTCGTAGAGAAGCCAGACATGAAGTTGTCCAGCAGTTCATGGAGGAACAACATACCACCGAGGATGTAAAATCGTTCGGCCGAATTGTCTTTCGTGCGTATTTGCATGCCTAGTCGCTCATCACCGATGTTCTTCATTTTGTACTGACGTAGATTGATGAAGAAATCGTTGATATGCTTTAATGGAACCAAACTCTTGCTGCGAATGGGTAACGACAGGACTTGATCGGAGGTGGTATAGGTGGTTTGCGGTTTACATAAGCTGCGTGCGAATTTATCGCAGAGATTAAGACGTTCCTTGAGCGGAAGATCCTTGATTATTTTCCCACCTAGGGCAATGGCATCGATTATGTGAAGTGCAAATACCAATTGGCCCTTGTTGCCGGGACCGATTTGCTCCTGGACTATCTCGCCGTAGACCAAAGTCCTAGGTGACATTTCAATGATATACTCTGTGGGTCTCCATTTGCCGCGGTCGTTCAGCTGAAACACATTACCACGACCGCAGCACATGAAAAATGTGGTCGTGTCGTCTTCGTTATTCTTGCTACGCGATAATGGCACGAAGTACCAATCGTTTTTCCACTTACACGAGCTTTTATAGACTTCTTTACTGACCAGTTTGGTGGCTTTCACAGTGATATCGTTGATATCGCATTTAAGTTCATCTAACAAGGTCTCCGGTGTTTTTATCTCCGGCACTTGACGCATTCTATCGGGCAACTGCCACAATTTCAAGCACTTTTGACGGTTCTCAGCCTGATGAAGCTCCTCGAGCTCGGGTTTCTGGCAGAAAGCTGCGATCTTAATCAATCCGACAATTTGATTCTTACCCAGGCGATTGTTGCTCTCCGTTATGTACGTTATGAACTCTTTGTCTTCAAATAGCTTTTCCAGTGCGACCAACTGACAGACATCGGTCGGCGACTCCGGATCATCCCACATCTTTTGGTTTATGTCCGAGAAAAACCGACGTACGGTTTCGGTGTTGGGTTTCTTCCACTTACAGATGAGGTAACGCTCCGAATTGGCCGGTCGACTGGTATTCGGCTTGCAAATACTTATCTCTTCGAAGCACTTAAACATTAGATACACTAGACCGACGCTAAATGGCGTGAACAAATCGAAGAGCTTACATACGAAATGCCCTTTCTCGCGGAGAATATGCAAAGCGACCAGACACTGGCAGAGATATAGTTGTTTGGATAATATTTCCTGGATATTTTCATTTCCGCCGACCGAGAATCCACCATCGGCCATGACAAAGTGCACACCAATGTCCGTTTCTCGGAGAACATCCTCGGCAAATGCTTCCTGATTCGCGGGATTGAATATGTTACCGTCCCCGGCGGATCCATAATGAGGGAAAAATGTATCGGGAGAGGATGCGCAGAAATTTTCAAGCTTGAAATCATTCGATTCGCGTAATGTAAATCCAAATCCCTTCGCTTCCCAGCTCTTTCTATACAGAATGTACTCGGTGAAACCACCCGGGCCTGGAAAACAAAATGAATAGATGAAATTGAGGCAGAAATTAGAGGAAGCCACGGACTAACCAGCACAAATATCGGCAAAGTAAAGTAAATCATTGTCCCTCACCAAGGATATTCCGTTCTCATCTACCGGCTTGGTGAACATAAAACCGGTCAGCCAATCCAAATTGGCCATTTTAACTGCCGCCCGATTAAGAAAGATCGATCCACGTATGGTTTCGAATGGATTTGATCTGGTCCTCGCGCGTCTCATATCAGTTCCATCAAGTTCATCGAATGCTGTTTTGTAATTCAATACTTTCTCTAGAACCTCTGGTTCGCAGAAATGGGTCTCGTCGTCGATTGTCATTTTCTTCGGACCAGTTCGTACCCAATCGGCTAAATGTTCCATTGACAAATCATCCAAATCGTCTGATGTATTTTGTATCCAGTCTATTGGTTCGGGAATTTGGATTTTTTCTAAATCCTTGTTCCAATCATTGGCAGCTTTCAATAGTTTTTCGAGTTTCAAACCCAAGCCGCGACGACCTTCCTGTTTGATTGCTTCGACTGGTTCCAGACGACCCTGGCCCATTTTACCGAGACCCTGATTCTCTTTGTAGCCCATATTGGCCATAAGTTTGTGAACTGTGCTGGAGTAGGTTCCGGGCTCCCATTCTGTTTTCATTTTTTTGGCAGGTGTCGAATCGACGGTCTCGACGACGTCTCGTTCATCTTCTTCTGAAGACATCGTAAATGGATTAAGCGGCAGCCTAATGATATATATATTTGTATATACGAAACCCGAATGGAGCAACTAAAACGAAGCTAAACCCCACAAACGATGAAACTGACAGTTTACTGACTTGCAATTGGAAAGAGCTGCCAAGATTTTGATTGAAATTTCATTGGAAGTCACTGGAAGGGAAGACAGATGCTTGATCGGCTTGGGAATCGTGATGAGTGCGTTTAAAGATTAAAAAAATAAAATTAAAAATTGTAAGTAACCCCCGACAAAAAAAACTCCAAAAAGTAAAAAAATAAAATTTTTCTCTCGGCCTTTTGACTTCATTAAAAGATCCTATTAATATTTTTAAATAGATTTTAACTTCTGTTTTAATAAAAAATATATTTAATTTTTTTAAAAAAAACTGTTTCAATTAATTGAGAAAAATATATCATACATATTTGTAACGTTTGATAAAATTTGTTCTTAGTCAGATTGTGTTCCAGGCAATAATATGATACCCTAGAGACCGGATGCCCAATATACTGGACAAGCTTTTAAAAAGGATATATACTTACGTGTATTTACTATATATTGTACATGTATACCTAAATAAAGTCCTAGGGATAATATTTTTGTAGAGGATTTTTTTTGTTTTATAGACTACAATTAAATTGGGATTGAAATTGATTGTTGGTTGTTAGGCGACTGCTTAAAGATTACCCATCTTATTGAAGAAACGTAATCACTTAACCTATTCTCTGTTTACACAATTGTTTAGAATCATTTTTCTGGTCTGTCACTTCATTGTCAGGTTTATTTTTAGTGAGTCATAGTAACAAAGTTGACTTTAATATCGTCAATTGTCCTTGAAATACTTGAGTTCACTAACTTAAGAGCGCGTAGTGAGTAGTGCGTCGGGTTCTGACGCGGGGCGAGTGAGTTCTAATCGCTATAACACCAACACCATTGAATGTTTGTTTCGCGGCTTCTCTCCTCGACAGCGTAGTGGCAAAACCTCCTGTTGTACACTTACCTTCTCTCTAACGAATGCCCATCGCTGGCAAGCCTGCGCTTTTGGCAAATACTTCTTCGATGACCTTTCAGAGAAAACCAACCTCAGCTAGGCCAACATAACCAGCTTTCTTACCTCCACTTACTTACCTTACTGATTTAGGGACTACTATGAGGGTGGTCCGATAAGTACTTAGCCTACAAAAGAAAAACAAAAACTTTGGAGAAATGGCGATTTATTTTTCAATATATGTAGTCTCCTTTTAGCTCGATACACTTGACCCAGCGATGCTCCAACTTCTTTAACCCGTCTGAAAAATATGTTCTCTAGAGGTCTGCAAAGTGGGCCTCCGTGGCGGCGATGACCTCCTCATTCGACTGAAATTTTTGCCCGGCGAGTGACTTTTTCAAGTTTGGAAAGAAAAAGAAGTCGCGCGGGGCCAAATCTGGACAATACGGCGGCAGTTCGTAGCCCAATTCGACCAATTTGGCCGTGGCGAGGGCGGAGGTGTGAGCCGGTGCGTTGGAAGTGGAAGAGCACTTTTTTCTTCGCCAAGTGGGGCCGATTTTTCTTCAATTCGACGCCGAATCGGCCCAATAATTCTCCAGGTAGTCGATGTGGATCACAACTTGTGAATCCCAGAAGACGGTGGCCATCACCTTTCCGGCCGATGGGACAGTCTTCGCCTTCTTCGGAGCACGTTCGCCGGGTGAAGTCCACTGTTTCGACTGTTCCTTGGTCTCTGGGGTGTATCAGTGGATCCATGTTTCGTCGACTGTCAGCGTCTGACTGATTAAACAGCGTCAAACACTGCTCTGAAGTGGTCTCACGGTTGCGCTTGTTGTCCGGAGTGAGCAAACGCGGCACCAGTTTGATAAACAGTTGATCTTCGAAAAATTTCAAAAACATTTTTGTTTTTTAAATATGTACATGGCTAGTGCTAACAAATAGCATGGAGCACTGCGATCAATGTAGGTCTAGCTACATAGTTAGACGACGAGTTCCTCTAGCTTTTTAATAAAGTTGAGGATGTCCCTCGCATGAGCTGAGCTGATAGCCTCATGAGTCGAAATTTCTCTGAGGAGGATACGCCTCCTAAGATGGCAGAGGGCAGCACACTCATAAAGTATGTACTCTTTCATCGTCCTTTAGACGTAGTCGACACTCGGTTTCAGACGAAAGGTTAATTTTGTTAAAATGATATCTACAGCGTCCCGAAAGGTAGCTGACCAGTCGTCTGATATCGATTCTATAATATTTAAGGATCATAAAAGAGTGTTTGTTCAGGGG
Organism: Merodon equestris; assembly: GCA_958301585.1. Classification (NCBI taxonomy): domain Eukaryota; kingdom Metazoa; phylum Arthropoda; class Insecta; order Diptera; family Syrphidae; genus Merodon; species Merodon equestris. The sequence goes on from CATQJT010000103.1 coordinate 275,859, forward strand.
CTATATGAGTCTTTCCGATTGGCGAAGTCCTTGAATGCTGTTTTCAAAAGTGCAGGTTTTGTGATATTTCCCACTTGTCTAAGAGAAAACTAATTTTCGACTTGGGGATTCCGCAGAAAGGTTCGGTACCAATGCACATTTCGCTTATGAACCCTTCCTTGCAAGCTGGTCGGCGGTTTCGTTTCCTTTTATGCCCTTTTGCTCTGGCACCCCTCAGAGTTTGACCTTATTCTTTTGGTTAGGTCCTGCAGAGCGTCGAGGCATTCCTTAACGTATTTTAAGTTCGTGCTATACGAGCCCAACGCTTTGAGCGCTGTTTGACTTTCTGAGAGTATATTGGTGGTTATATGCACGATGGTTGACGTACGTAAAGATGGCGTATAGTTCAGCTTGGAAAACACTAGGATTCGTTATCATGACGTTAGATATTTTTTGATTTGGTCCAAAGCTGCCCGCGCCAACACCAGAATCCATCTTGGACCTATCTGTGTACCACCTGAGGCCTTTGAAATTTAGCAAAAGGTCGCCGCTTTGCCAAGTTGTTCGGTTGGAGATCAATATCTCAAATTAATTGTGAACGTGTGTGGTAATGCATCCGAAACTGTGGTAATCATATCAAGCTCACAAAGGCGTTGTAGTATGGACATGTGACCCAATGGTCTACATGGATGGTCTGTTTCTAAGTGGAGGAATCTGCGTATTGTAGCCTTTTTAATAGAAAGGTGCAGTGGGATAATTCCGATCAGTGCCTCTTTGGCTGCCGTTTTCTGTTTATAGTTTTCTGTTCAACTTTTGTCCACCATGCGGCAGACGCATAAGTTATAAAAGGTCCGTATATAACCAGTGGATTACCTCAGGTTTCAATCCCCAAGTTTTACCGTACGTGCGTCGACAGACCCACGGTGCCTTATGTGGGTGACACACTGCTAGTATTGATACCATGGTATGAATACCATGGTATAGTGAATACCACATACCCTGACAGACAGCATTTCGTAGTATACGCATTATGTAGTATGCTTTGACGTTTGTGCTGTCAAAACAAAAGACGCTTGTGTTGTCAAAACAAAATAAAAAAGATTTACTTTTGTGGTCATTAATGAAATGTTTCCACACTTCGATTACTTTCATCGTTTCCATTTGTGATAATATTATTCTTCTTCCCTCCATTGTAATAAATCACAGTTTGTACTCTGTTTGTAAACAAAGATTACTTGCTTTGAATTGTCAAGCAAACTTCAAAGATTCGCCAATAGAGAGAAAGTGGCGCTGCAATCAGTAAGTTGATAGTATACCAGCAAAAATGTAAGGATTGCAATACCAGCTCAATACCAGCTATGTTTGGTGGTATACTAGCTTTAAACGTGGTATTGGGGTGACAGACATGTGGTATAGAACGTGGTATTGCTATACCATGGTATCAATACTAGCAGTGTGTCACCCACATTAGTCGCCCAATGTCAATGACAGATAATGGTGATGGCGCAATTAACATTCCGAGGAGATCGGAACGACAGCGTCGGCCAGTAGATAAGTTTGTGGCTGGAACAAAATACTAAAAAGGGAAGGTGTTGGACATCCCTGTATGCTATACAGGCTACCCGTGTAACACCTGTTGCCACTAGAGGGCGACATGGTCTTCTCCCATGTTGGCTGGTTGCTGGCTTCCGGATGGGCTTCTACTCACCAGCTTCTTCTTCTTCTTCTTTTCCTTTTTATCCCGGCGTCGTTATGGTCAGAAGTGTAGGACCATAACCTTCCCACTTAACTGCATTCCTACTGGTCCGCTTGTGGGGTCCGCCGGTTTGACCTCAGAAAGTAGCGGCAGGCTTCCCGGTTTGGGATTACTTCATCGCTGAGGCCAATCAAATGCTGGTGTTTTTGCATTTGTTTGCACCAATTGTTTTTCGGCCTGCCTTTTTTGCGTGTTGAAATTGGAATGTTGATTGATAACGCCTTTTGGACGGGGTTCAAAGGATCTCTCCTTTGAACATGGCAATACCAACTGAGTCGGTCGCGCTCTATATTTCTTGTGATGGTCTCTTTTACGTGGAGGCTTCCTCGGATCTTTGAACTTCTAATTCTGTCACGCTTTGTTACTCCCGCTGTCATGCGAAGCATCTTCATCTCAGCTGCCGTTAATTTGCTCTCATACTTTTTGTGCATTGTCCAGCATTGTGAACCGTATGTGAGCGCCGGACGTACAACTGAAGTGTAGAGCCTTCCTTTCAGCTTAGGGGGCATTTTTCGATCACAGAAGATGGCGGAGTTTTCCCACCATTTCATCCACCCTACGCTTACGCGATGTTTGATGTCGTCATCACAAGTTGCTTCTCTATTAATCATAGATCCCAGATATTTAAACTTTTCACACTTGGGAAGCACTCTTCCATTCAAGTAAATGTCTGGAATAGGCTGATGAGGGTCAGAGAACGGACAGCACAGATACTCTGTCTTCTTTGAACTAATACGATACCCGTGTCCCTCAAAAATGTCCACCCACACATCAAGTGCTCGTTGTAGGGACGCCTGATCATCACTTATAATGGCCCCATCGTCAGCAAAGAATAGCTGGTGCACATTGGGGTCCGTCACTTTTCCTTCAAGCAAGCAATCAAGGACTGCTATAAAAAGCAGTGGGCTGAGGACGCTCCCTTGGTGTACACCGACTTTGATTGCGAACTCTTCGGTGACTCCTGCGGTGCATCTTACTCTTGTCGTTGCTCTCTCGTACATGTCCATAATCACTCGCACGTAGGTTTCTGGAACTCCTTTTTGTCTTAGCGCTACCCATAAAAGATCTCTTGGTTGCCGGTCAAAGGCCTTCTCGAAATCAACCAACACCATATGCAAGTCCTTTGAAGAATCACGATGCTTTTCCATCATGATCCTTATACTTTGGATTGCATCTGTTGTTGATTTACCCGAGACAAACCCGCACTGGTCATCAGATAGTCGTATTATTTTCCGCAGTCGGCTATCTAATACCCGTTCAACAATCTTCATGGTGTGCGACATCAGCTTGACAGAACGGTAGTTATCACAATTTCGCGTATCACCCTTTCCTTTGTGCAAAGGAAGAAGATAGCTTTCCCTCCATTGATTAGGCATAGTGTCGCCTCTCATAAGTTTGGAGATAAGAACCATGAGCCATCTAGACCCGATGTCTCCCATCTTTTTCCAGAACTCAGAGAGTATCCCGTCCGGCCCAACAGCTTTTCTTTTCTTGGAGTTTTTAACCGCGTACCGAACTTCTTCGACTGTGATGTCGGATATTTCGGCATGATTCGGGGCGGCTCTTGGAAAGTACACTCGGGGAAACTGTTCGTTCAGAAGTTCCTCGCAATACTGTCGCCATCTGTGGAGAATTTTTTCGTCTTCCACAAGGAGTTGGCCTTCAGCATTATTAATAAACTTTGGGAAACGAATCTCCTGAGCATTTCTTCTTCTCTGGGCGGCTATCTTAAAGATATTTGCTCCTTTGTTCAAATTGTTTTGTCGAAGCTCCTGGGTAGCCTGGTTCCTGTCAGACGCGGAAGACGATATTTCTTCCAACTCCTGATAGAGGCCTCCCATGCTTTTCGCATTTTTTCTTCGCGATACCTTTGCAACATCTATGTATATACCTTTTCACGGCGAGCTTTTTCCTCTCTATTAGTAGAAGAGCACTTTGACCAAGCTTGGAAAGCCATTTTCTTTTCGTGTATCACTGCTTTGGCTTCGTCTGTCCACCACCAGGTTTCTTTTGCGTGTTGGCAGGGGCCTTTAGATGTTCCGAGCAGTGATTTGGCTTTCTCCCGGCCAGATTGTTGTAGGGAATCCCACATGTCTTGTGCTCTGCACTCCTCATTACCGACCTCATCGATAATGGAAGAGAGGTAGTTTTCCATGTTGGTAATAAAAGCTTCGCCTTTTCCTTTATCCAGCTTATACCACTTGATTCTCTCAGACACCTTCGTTTGCTGCTTTGACTTCTTTCTCGCATCCATAAAAAATTCAGTCAGAAGGAGACGGTGTTGAGGGGTGATCGCGTCTCCCAGGATCACTTTGCAATCTTTAGCTCGTGGCTTCATGAAACTGGATACCAAATGATAGTCTATTTGAGTTTCATTTCCGCCGCTTCTATAAGTGATCAGGTGCCGGCTTTGTTTGACGAACATGGTATTTAGCACTATAAGACCGTATGACTTGCATATGTTTAGGATATCTTCACCTGAAGAGTTCCTGGTGCCGTATCCCAGCCCTCCGTGGTAGCCTTCATAGTCTTCGCTTGTCTTCCCGACATGTCCGTTTAAATCTCCCCCAACAAACAAAAGCTCTTCCTTTGGGATGATTTTGACAAGGTTGTGGAAATCTAGCCAGAATGCATCTTTTTCTTTTTGTTCGCATCCTACTTGAGGGGCATATGCGCTTACGATGTTCCACACCTCACCATGCATCACCAATTTGAGAGCCATCAAACGGTCACTGGACTTTGAAATGGTTAAGACGTTGCCAAGTAGCTCTGCCGCAAGGATGATAGCGATTCCGTTTTTTCCTTGTTCCAATCCATAGTAAAACACCTTGTAGGATTTTGTTTTAACGTCCAAGAAACGTGCCCGATTACCGGTGTTTCGCCATTTCGTCTCTTGTACGCACAGGATGTCTACTCGCCTTCTAACCATCATTTCTTCAAGCTCATAGCTGCGCCCACTCATGCTTCCAACGTTCCAACTCGCGACTCTTAAATGTGGCTTACGCCGTTGCATTACTTTGCTATCCCCCGGAAATCCTATAGCTCTGACCCGAGCATTGCTGCTCGTCCCAGGATCACGACCATTAGTAGTGCCTGGCGGGGTAGTGCTTTTCCTTTTAGCGTTCTTTTCCATAATGCTACGGTTTGACCGTTTTCTTTCTTCCCTTCCTTTTTAACACGGGCATGCTCCAGATTTTTTTATTTTTTTATTTTTTTGATTGATCTTACTCTTACAACACCGGTGATCTCCAGTCGTGTCAACCCACTGATTTGCATGCACACTTGTGGGGCAGTTTAATGGTGGTATATGTGTCCCTAGGCTCACCTTGGTGTTTTCTAAATTGCCTAGATGTGAGTTTTGTTTACCTTTGTTTAGTCGCCTTTTACGACAAGCGATAGGTATCGCTGCAGGGATATTCTTAACCCGTCCCTGCACGAGTAGGCTTCTACTCACCAGCATTTTACGTTAATTATCGTGAACACAACAATTGAGATAGGTGGCGACTTATTGCCATGAGGGATACTCCCATGTAGTGTGCAATGCCGCGCAGCCATTTTGTTGGGTCTGCATCCACCGTTTCTCGTAAAATGGCGTCATCAATTTCGACATTCGACGATTCGTCAACGAACCGGTTTCCCACGCGGTTCGTTTTCGAGGCTTAGATCTCTCATTTATGTTTTTGGCTACCAGAGACGCTTTATGTCCCAGTTTGAAATCGTAAAGGATAAGAGTACGAATTTGAATTGTCGACAGCATGATTTAAAAATTCCTAGAAAAAAATAACTGTACTTGAAACGGACCCTTAAATTCGCACACATCAAACACACACCACTTTATCTTATAAAAAAAAAACACTAAGTTGTACAGATGTCTAATTGAGGACTTAGAGAAAAAAAAGCCTTTAAAAAGGCGATCAGAAAAGCACTCGGACATTAGTTTTTTTCCATTATTCCACTGAATATCAGAAACCAGCTTTGGCAAATTGGTTGACCTGTATTATTTTCTTTTCCTCAACCCATTTGATTATACCTAACTCTGTTAACTACTTTTTCAAAAACATTCGGAAGCAAACTGATTGATCGGAGATTAGCAGGGTTTGTTCTATCTCTATCCCGTTTAGGGGTAAGGTGGTGGATAATGAATATTATTCAGAGCATTGTTGAACAGCGTGACGAAAATATTTACTGCTTCAAGCGGAAAGAGTCTTAAAACGACGGTTGGTTGCCATCTATTCCCGTCCACATTTTATTTCCAAGGACGCGCAGGAGTGAAGAGGAGACAGTGATGTTTGCAAGGTTTTCATTATTGAATATGGTGAAACCTACCTTTATAGTAGAAACACAATGTAGCTTTCGCGTGGTCGCGCGTTTGACAGGCTTTGCACCGACTTACGATAAACATATATCAAACGCGCGACCTAGGAATTTCTATAGAAAGTGGCTCTACTTCGGCGTTGAGGTCGAGCTTATTATATTTACGATAAAAAGCCGATCAAACGCCTGAGGTCGTATTATATGTTTCCCCATAAGATACCATTGTTTCTAGTCAATCCGTCAACGCACGACCGACCGAACGCCACATTGTGATTCTACTACAATATTATTCTCAAATCGCACAAATCTCCTTTTCTGCACGAAGTCGCGAATAATTTAAAAAGGCCACATTTTCAACTTCGTGATTGCGGTGAGCAGAGCTATTTACCGTGTATACAGACTTGAAAAAAGCGTCGGTCGAATTGACTTTCTCTTCTCTTTGGACTTATGCCCAGGTTTCAAAGTGTGGCTGTATTGTCTGTCGTCCGGGGGATGCAGCCATCGGAGATATCGTTATAACCCTTTCTCCTGAATACTTTATTTGCTCTACATGCTTAAACAACTGGGTTCGATGGATTTTATTATATGTTGTAACTTGACCTTTTTAGAGGTCTTCTTCCAAGCGAGTTAAACTTTGTCCCACTCCTTGAACTTGCAGATCATTGTACCCAAAGGGTCTTTTTCGAATTGTACACGACTCTTAATGTAATTATTTTTTGACAGCGTTGCCAAAAATCTTCTTGCAGAAATGTTTAACAGAAGCTCTGCCCGAATGTTTCTTAAAGATTCAAATTTAGAAATCCTTACAATCTTACGATCTTCGTAAATCGCTGTTTTTCTTGGTCTAGTTACGTCTTGCCTGAAGGTTTAATTATCAAACTGTTTGCCTATTTTAAGGGCCAAAAACAAACTGATCCAAAGATTATAATTCCAATACAAAACAATTCCGAACGATAGAAAAATATTCTCGGAATAATGGAACTATTTGTCCCTTTTCGTTAGAATTTATAAGGCAGTTGAATAGTACAATGATGTCTTGTGCAACGAGCGGATTTCCAAATTGAGATTTTTGCATAATACAATCAAGTGTCTATTTTATTGACCATAGGTGACCACAAAGACAAGTTGAAAAAAATGTTAAACGTTTGAATATGGTATACGGAAAGAATCTTGTCTCTTTGTTAGCCTTACAACTTTTCAGACCACCCTCGCTTAAATAATTTTGTGTGAAAAATTTCTAATTTTTTTGAAATATTTCGTAGTTGAAATCCTTTTATTTTCGAATGCCTATTGATAGACCATTAAACGTTCTGTTTGTTTTAATAACTTTTGGATGCTGTTCTCGATGCTGCGCGATTTCCCTTCCAAAAACAAGAATCGAATCACCGACCGATATTGCTCTTTTTCCATTTTTCTAAAATCCGCGGACACTCCCGCTTCCACACTCGGTCAAAACAAAACTACGAGTCCGATCCGGCTGAAATTTCAGTCGGACAGTAGCCGTCTACTAGAATGTACTACACGATAGTAAGTTGCTCTTGCGATACTGGCGCCATCTGGCAGTGAATCTAAGTACTTGTCGGACCATCTTCATAGCACAACATCCTTGGAAGCTGGAATAGAGAAAAGAACCTCTGTGAGTTTTTTTCTCATAATGCTAATCAACTCAATTTCAGCTCGCAAACTAACTTGTCCTTTGGGTTTACTCGAGAATGCCATATTAAGTCCTATTGCATTCTAATCTTAAAAAGCATTCAATACTGTCGTACTTCCAATTACTCTTAGCAATGCTCCTGTAGATAACGTTGACTAAAAGGTTTGGTATGAACCTTTGCTGAAAGATTTCTTAGGGTAAGCTTATCAAACAAGCGTTAGGCCCCTTCCCGCTTAAGGTTGTGGTTTTTTTTTTCCTGCAGTTTGGGTCAATAAAGAATGCTATAGACATAATATATTCTAGGGGGCCATATCTATTCAAAATCTTTACCTGGGCGTCCCCTGATCAATTGACCAATTTGACCACGTTGCGACCGATTCCAAAACCCTCCTCACTTACGCATTTTGAATGTGTGAATCTTCCGAGGAGGCAACATCGGATCGGATCCCTGTCTTATTGCAGCTAAGGTAAGGATGCGGATTTCACACAGACGAGATTTGAAGTAGGATAGTTGCAGGGATGATTATGGAAAGCCCGTTTCTGTAGACTGTATGACGGTGATGATAAAGATTACCCTTGTCAGGCAGAACATAGCATTTATACTTGACGAGGAAGGAAGGGGTCTGTCCACGTGACCTACGAGTAGATGAGGTTAAGATAGTGATGCCACAGCTGAAGCCTATTAGAACTGATAGTGAGGTGTACTGCCTGCTGAACTGCTCTAAGCAGCTTGAGGAGTTGATTGCAAACATACACCAAATATACGAGGGTGGTCCAATACGTACTTAGCCTCACCGCCAGTATCGCAAGAGCAACTTACTACCGTGTAGTACATTCTAGTAGATGGCTACTCGGTCGGTGATTCGATTCTTGTTTTTGGAAGGGAAATCGCGCAGCGAAATCAAAGAGCGTTTGGATGCTGTGTACGGTGACTCTTCTCCTTCGATGGCGACCATCAAAAATTGGTTTAACGAGTTGGAACGTGGTCGCACGTCGGTTTTTGATGATCCACGTCCAGGTGCCCCGAAAACGGCTACCACGGAGGATAGCGTGACAAAAATCCACGATCTCGTATTGGCAGACCGCCGATTGAAGGTGCGCGAGATAGCTGAGACAGTAGGCATTTCAAAATATCACGTAGGTCATATCCTGCATGAAATTTTGGTCATGAGAAAGCTGTCGGCGCGATGTGTGCCGCGTGAGACCACTTAGTTTAAGCGCAATCCGAAGGAGTTTCTGCGTCGTTCCGTGACAGTCGACGAAACATGGATCCACTGGTACACACCAGAGACCAAGGAACAGTCGAAACAGTGGACTTCACCCGACGAACGTGCGAAGGCGAAGAAGGCGAAGACTGTCCCTTCGGCCGGAAAGGTGATAGCCACCGTTTTCTGGGATTCACAAGGTCTGATCCACATCGACTACCTGGAGAAGGGTAAAACGGTCACAGGGCTGTACTGTGCCAAATTATTGGATCGATTCGACGCTGAATTGAAGAAAAAACGGCCCCACTCGGCGAAGAAAAAAAGTGCTCTTCCACCATGATAACACACCGGCTGACATCTCCGCCCTCGCCACGGCCAAATTGGTCGAATTGGGCTACGAACTGCTGCCCCATCCACCGTATTCTCCAGATTTGGCCTCGTGCGACTTCTTTTTGTTTCCAAACTTTAAAAAGTCACTCGCTGGGCAGAAATTTCAGTCGAATGAGGAGGTCATCGCCGCCACGGAGGCCTACTTTGCAGACCTCGGGAAAACGTATTTTTCAGATGGGTTAATGAAGTTGGAGCATCGCTGGGTCAAGTGTATTGAGCTAAAAGGAGACTATATTGAAAAATAAATCGCCATTTCTCCAAAATTTTTGTTTTTCTTTTGTGGGCTAAGTACTTATCGGACCACCCTCGCAGATCGATGAAGCAAGGTAACATTGACGTGATTGGACGAGCACAGTCGGACGTTAATGAAGCGTTTGGTAGCAATAAGGGTAAAGCTAAATATGCATACTCATAAAAAAGAAGACAGAAAACACTGACGTCATGGATAAAAAGCCAAAGTTTGTAGTCACACCTTTAAAGTGGTCATCAATGGACTCCATCTTCCTTGTCTTACTGCTAACAAGTGGCAATGAAACCAACAATGAATTTATACAGAATAACTTTTGCCGAGCGTGACTCGAGCTTTCTCTTGAAAAACCAAGGTCACTCTGATTAGGCAAGCATGGAGTAAGAATTTATCAAAAGTGTTTGAAAAGTTGGTTGACTATTTCTAAAGAAATATTCTACGCACCGTGTATATAAACGTAGAGTGGAAGATAAGTCTACGTATCCAAGGTCTATGATGACTGAGCTATGTAGAGCGAACGGACACAATTGCACATTGTTACCCGAAAACGACTTTGGTATATCAAAGGTGGTAAACGACCTCAACCAACTGAGATACAGAAAGCAGAAGTTTATTGATTAAGACCCTTCAAACAGAAATCATTCCGAACTATATCCTAATTTACGTAAATAAGAAGACGTTTAGTTACGAAAAACGTTGTCTCGCGATCTCCATGAATTATTCTCAATGGAGCAGCAAAAAAATTGTGTTATCTTCCCAAACGTCCATGCATTTTTCATTAACAAAACACAAAAAATAATAAATAATTTTGGATCACCGAACACTACATCAATAAAATCAATTTTAAAATATTTTTTTTATGCTGAATGCGTTCAGATTTGTTTAACATTACCCAGTGCTGAATGCGTCCAATAGCTATTTAGCATTGTGCAAGCAGGACGGGAACACACGTGTCAATAGAAAAGGACTTTCTCCCAACGTGAAAATGTCACCAAATTGTGCTACGGGAATTACTTCGCCACATTTTATTCACTGTTTCTGATTTCTATTCAATATTCCCATAAATCACTTGACGAAGTTTAACTAATATTATCCACCCGCTCTAGTGCTCGATTAATTTCTATTCACTCGTTTCACGCCGCCGTTTGCAACGAGTTTTCTCGTCAATTTTTCGCTTGCGTGTGCTTGCGTTTGAGGCTTTCCTCATTTCGGTTTTGTATTTCGTGAAAAATGGCAGACTTTTTGGATTCGGAGGCCGAGGAATCGGAGGTAAGTACAGTTTTTGATGAAAATAGTTCAAATTTGGTTTATATGGATGAATATTTGATTACCTTGCTGAATAGGAAGAGGAGGAATTGGAGCCACATGAGCGGAAGAAGTTGAAAAAATCGAAAGCGATGGCTGATAGCAGCGAGGAGGAAGAAGAGGGTAAGCTGTACTACTAATGTAATATGTAATATGCGTTCGTCATAATAATTTCTCTCTTTTGTCGTTCGATTAGATGATGAGGAAGTTCTGCGAGAGGAACTCAAAGATCTGATCGATGACAATCCGATTGAGGAAGACGGAAGTGATGGTGAGGATTCGGACGGTTCGGGCCGATCGAAGAAGCGTAAGAAAAGCGATGATGATGATGAATTGGATGATCGTTTAGAAGACGACGATTATGACTTGATTGAGGAGAATCTCGGAGTCAAAGTCGAGCGAAGGGTACGGTCGCCTTGGTTTCATGGTTGAAATATTTGATTTTGCTTTGTTCTTCCGATGGGTGTAGAAACGTTTCAAGCGCCTTTGTCGAATACAAGACGAAGAGAGTGATGGTGAGGAGCAGCATGTGGACGAAGGACTTGCTCGCGAGGCTATTGCCGAACAGCTGTTCGACGACGATGATGTAAGTAGGAAGTAAAAATGCAATCCAACATGAAATTATTATTCCGATTTGCAGGACATTGAGCGGCGATCAGAACGCAGTCACAGGGAACCCGCCGAGGCAGAGCATTTTGACGACGAAGAAGAATCTGAGTCGGATGCCGATGATTTCATTGTCGACGACGACGGCAGACCTATTGCTGAGAAGAAAAAGAAGCGACGCGTCCTGTTCACCGACGCGTAAGTAATCTCCCTACTTTACAACTTCCCTCAAGAGCACTGACATAAAAAACTCACTTCCTTAGGTCGCTCCAAGAAGGTCAGGATATTTTCGGCGTAGACTTCGACTACGATGATTTCTCCAAGTACGACGACGATGAATACGAATCCGAGTCAGAGGGCGACGACTACGAAGAGGATGAGGGCGAGCGCGAGAAACGTCCGAAAAAATCAACGAAAAAAACCACCAAAAAGACCATATTCGAGATCTACGAGCCCAGCGAGTTGAAACGTGGCCATTTTACCGACCTTGACAATGAGATTCGAAAGACCGATATTCCCGAACGTATGCAATTACGCGAAGTGCCTGTGACCGCTGTTCCCGAGGGTTCCAACGAACTGGAAGAAGAAGCCGAATGGATTTACAAACAGGCGTTTTGTAAACCGTCAGTATCCGAACAGGATAAGGGCACGGAGGGCTCATCACGCGATCGTTATCGTAAACCGCCCAGTACCGTTGGTAAGATTAAGCAGGCATTGGACTTTATGCGCAATCAACAATTGGAAGTGCCCTTCATTGCGTTCTATAGAAAGGAGTATGTGAAGCCTGAGCTTACCTGCGACGATCTGTGGAAGATCTACTACTACGACTCTCGTTGGTGCCTCCTTCTAGCACGGAAGAAGAAACTCTTGCAGTTGTTCGAAAAGATGCGGACTTATCAGCTGGATACCATCATGAAAGCAGCGGATGCGCCGATCCCCGATGATATGCGTGTCATTCGCGATGAAGATTTCGATCGGCTGCGTGAGGTACAGACAGCCGAGGAGCTTAAAGACGTGCATATGCACTTCCTTCTCTACTATTCACACGAAATACCGAAAATGCAAGAGGAATTCCGTCGCAAGGAACGGGAGGGTCGTAAAAAAGCCCGAGCCGACGCCAGACGCAAAGCCATGGATAACCTGGAAGAGGGAGAGGAACCACCGCCGGACGAGGACGACTACGAGGAGGTCGATGATGAACCCGAAGAGCAATTAAAACAAGCAAAGGATTCCGGTCCATATGCTATGTGTCGGAAAGCGGGTATTTGTGGATTTGCCAAACGTTTCGGCCTCACACCTGAGCAATATGCAGAAAATCTACGAGATAGCTATCAACGCCACGAAGTTGATCAAGAGTCCGTTGAACCCACCGACGTTGCCAAGCAATTTCTCTGTCCCAAATTCATGATCGTCGACGAAGTCATCCACGCCGCCAAGTTCGTCGTTGCCCGACAGATAGCTAAGGAACCGCTCCTGCGTAAGAGCGTTCGCGAAATTTTCTTCGAGCGTGCGAAATTGAACGTTCGCCCGACGAAGAAAGGCATGAAAGAGATCGACGAGAACCACCCTTGCTACACGATGAAATATTTGACCAACAAACCCGTCCGCGATATTATCGGCGAGCAATTCCTTCGTTTAGTCATCGCCGAAGAAGATAATCTGCTTACAATCACCATTCTTGACAAAATTGAGGGCAATACGTCCAGTTCGTATTTGGAAGAGGCCAAGCAACTGTACCAGCGCGATGAGTTCTCCAAGAATGTCCAAGACTGGAACGCATTGCGTAGCGAATGCGTCGAACTGGCCCTTACTAAGATGGTCATACCCGACATAAGGAAAGAGCTGAAGACAGTTCTCATCGCTGAAGCTAAGGAATCCATCCTGAAAGCTTGTTGCACGAAACTAAGCAATTGGATTAAAGTGGCGCCGTATCAGCCTGAATTTACCGAAGAGGACGACTACGAATGGGATACAACGAAGGGAATCCGAGTGATGGGCCTCGCCTACGTTCCCGACTACACGCAAGCTGCCTTCTGTGCGATTACTTCGCCCGAGGGCGAGGTCACCGATTATCTACGATTGCCGCACATTCTTAAACGAAAGAATTCCTATCGTCAAGATGAAAAGACTCTCAAGCAGACTGATCTGAACAATCTAAAGGCATTCCTGCGGAACAAAAAGCCGCACGTGGTCGCAATCGGTGGCGAGTCGCGGGAAGCCCAGATGATACAGCAAGACATTCGCGAAGTGATCAAAGAACTCGTAGAAGAGGAACAATTTCCGCAAGTTGCTGTCGAAATCATCGACAACGAACTGGCCAAAATCTATGCGAACTCCAACAAAGGCACCACTGATTTCCGGGAGTATCCGACCTTGCTCAAGCAAGCTGTATCGCTGGCAAGGAAAATGCAAGATCCTCTCGTCGAATACTCGCAGCTTTGTGGTGCTGATGAGGAAATACTTTGTCTGCGCTATCACTCCTTGCAGGACCAGCTAGCCAAAGAAGAACTACTCGAACGGTTGTATTTGGAATTCATCAATCGCACCAACGAAGTCGGTGTCGACATCAATTTGGCTGTCCAAAACTCGCTCACACTCAACCTGGTGCAGTTTATATGCGGCCTTGGTCCGAGGAAAGGCCAGGCGCTGATCAAGATTCTCAAACAGACGAATCAGCGTTTAGAAAATCGAACGCAATTAGTCACATCGTGTCACATGGGCCCCAAGGTGTTCATCAATTGTTCTGGTTTCATTAAAATCGACACGAATTCCTTGGGTGACAGTACCGAGGCGTACGTCGAAGTGCTCGACGGATCGCGTGTTCATCCGGAAACGTACGAGTGGGCGCGTAAAATGGCGGTCGATGCATTGGAGTACGACGACGAGGAGACAAATCCAGCTGGTGCCTTGGAGGAGATCTTGGAATCACCGGAGCGTCTAAAGGATCTCGATTTGGATGCATTTGCCGACGAACTTGAACGTCAGGGTTTCGGAAACAAGCGCATCACGCTCTACGATATTCGTGCTGAACTAAACTGCCGATACAAGGATTTACGCGTACCATTCCGTTCGGCCAGTGCCGAAGAACTATTCGACATGCTTACAAAGGAAACCCCGGAGAGTTTCTACGTTGGAAAAATGGTTCTCGCCACCGTTTCGGGTATTTCCCACCGAAAACCTCAAGGCGAGCAACTGGATCAAGCCAATCCGGTGCGTAACGACGAAACCGGACACTGGCAATGCCCGTTCTGTCTGAAAGATGATTTCCCCGAACTTTCCGAAGTTTGGAATCATTTCGACGCCGGTGCATGTCCCGGCCAGGCAACTGGAATCAAATTGCGTCTGGATAATGGGTTATCGGGCTTCATTCACATTAAAAATCTGTCCGACAAGCATGTGAAAAACCCCGAGGAACGAGTGCAAAATGGTCAGACCATACATGTTCGAATCATAAAAATCGACGTCGAGCGGTTCTCGGTTGATTGTTCATCGAAGAGCTCCGATCTAATGGATAAAAATCACGAGTGGCGTCCGCGAAAGGACAACTACTACGATCAGGAACAAGAGGACAAAGATATACGAAAGGAAGACGATTCCAAGAAGATCAAAGCGAAACAGCAGTATGTCAAGCGGGTTATCGTTCATCCATCGTTCCACAATAAATCCTACGCCGAGGTGGTTAAAATCATGGAAGGCATGGATCAGGGCGAAGTCGTTGTTCGTCCATCGAGCAAAGGATCGGATCACTTGACAGTCACCTGGAAGGTCACCGATGATATATACCAGCACATCGACGTACGCGAAGAGGGCAAAGAGAATGCTTTCAGTTTGGGTCAGAGCCTGTGGATCGGCAACGAAGAATTTGAGGACCTCGATGAAATCATTGCTCGTCACGTTAATCCGATGGCTGCATCCGCGCGAGAGCTACTCAGCTACAAATACTACCGCGACACAGGCGGCGGTCTCAAGGACAAAATGGAAGAACTGCTCAAAGAGGAGAAGAAAAAGGATCCAAAGAAAATTCACTATTTCGTGTCTGCCTCCAAGAACTATCCCGGCAAATTCCTACTCTCCTATCTGCCTAAGAACAAATGCCGCCACGAGTATGTGACCGTGACACCAGAGGGATTCCGTTTCCGCAGTCAAATCTTTGAATCCATCAACACTTTCCTCAAATGGTTCAAGGATCATTACTCAGATCCTCTGCCGGGTAATACACCGCTGTCTACTCCACGTCCACCGACCAGCTCGCGAACTCCCGGCTATAATACACCACAGCTTAGCGTCAGTTCGGGATCGATCGGAAAAATGTCGTCAAATGTTCCGCCACACATGTTACATTCGCTCTCACATCCTATGTCCAGTCAAACGCCGCATTACCCCAGTACGCCCGGTTACCAGGGTGGCTACGTCAATACGCCGTACACACCAAGCGGGCAGACGCCGTTCATGACACCCTACCATACCCCCCATTCGCAAACGCCACGATACAATCATAACACTCCAAGTCCGGCTTCATCAAGCTCAAACGGACACTTTGCCCGTCCAACGATGCCACCACCGTCGTCGCATTCCCGCCACGGTGGACCGGGCGGCTCCGGCGGCTCATTGCATGCCTCGCCAGCCTCCTATGGCCGTTCGCCACGTGTCGGTTCCGGGCCAGTACCAACACACCACGGACGACCGAATGTCTACACATCGGCCCAACAGGAGAGCATGGACTGGCAAATGGCCTCAGACTCGTGGGCCCGACGAAAGCCTTCCAGCTCGATGCAGCATAGCAGTCGTGGTACACCAGGCGGCGCACCCTCACCCATCATAATGCCCAGCAGCAGTCATGCCTCTCGCACACCGCGCTACGAGGATTATGCGCGAAAAACTCCCCAATACGAGCGACCTATGAGTCGATCCGGACGATCTGTCGACTATCAAAAGAGTCCACGATCCGCGCGAAGTACGCCTCGGACAAACACGTCGCCACACTCCATGAACCTCGGCGACTCAACACCACTATACGACGAGAACTAGTACTAAGTCGCTTCTACTAACTTTCACCTATCAATCCCACGAGTAGCCATTACCTTCGTCATGAACGAGCAATACCGCAACAAGAAACGCAAGCAAAAGCAATTGATCATCTTCTCTATGTTTTTTTGTTTCTTTCCTTCCGTTTATTAGTTTTATTTATTTGCTCCTTGACTTATCAATCCCAGATACGCAGACGTATAGGAATTAATTATCAATTTGCAGTTAGTTATTTACATACATAAATGCAGTAGCAAGCGAATGCGAATTGAGGATTAAGAGGTAAACGAGTTTTAGCAAAAATATCGAATTTCTCTGAAAACAAATTATAATAAAAGAAAAAAAAAGATGAAGGCGAGTTCTCTATTTTCTTGTTGCAATCTATTTATAGGAAAGGCCAGAGGACCTCTCGTTATCTGGCAAACAAGGCTGCAAGGCACTGAAGCTGCTTAAGTGACTTGAGTAATACCATTCCGTGTTTCAGAGAGTGGTGCGTTGAGGTGGGACCAAGACGGAGTATTCTCCACAGCAGCTCTGTCGCCGTTCTGAGTCGTAAATAGTAATAAAACGACTTGGAACCTTGAGAGTAAAGTGTTACTTCAAGCAAATGCATTGGAAATGGGCTATTCGGCGCAAGTTTGACGCCACTCTTAAGCTTCGCCGTCTAAAGGAGTTAAGATTTACAAAGCTATGTTTTAATGGTCTACCGATTTTGGTCCAAAAAGGCAGTAAGCAAGGTGCTTTTTATAAATCCATATGCACATAGGTTGAAATTGTAAGTAGGTAGCAGTCTAGTCTAGTCTTGGTCGCGGTATACTGCCCAGGTAGGGACTTATCTTGGCTATTGTACTCAGACAATAATTGGGATTCTCTGATGGCTCCTCTACATTCAGGAAATTAAGAACCTCACAATGCCAGACTTCTCCAACTTCTCCAACAATAGAAGAATCCTTGTACAATAATATACGAGGGTGGTCCGATAAGTACTTAGGCTCACCGCCAGATGGCGCCAGTATCGCAAGAGCACTATCATGTACATTCTAGTAAACGGCTTTCAGCCGGATCGGACTCGTAGTTTTGTTTTGACCGCGTGTGGAAGCGGGAGTGTCTGCGGATTTTAGAAAAATGGAAAAAGAGCAATATCGGTCGGTGATTCGATTCTTTTTTCGGGAAGGGAAATCGCGCAGCGAAACCAAAGAGCGTTTGGATGCTGTGTACGGTGACTCCTTCGATGGCGTCCATCAAAAATTGGTTTAACGAGTTTCAACGTCGAACGGTCGAACGTCGGTTTTTGAACGTCTGCCACGGAGGATAACGTGACAAAAATCCACGATCTCGTATTGGCAGACCGCCGATTAAAGGTGCGCGATATAGCTGAGACAGTAGGCATTTCAAAAGATCGCGTGGGTCATATCCTGTATGAAATTTTGGGCATGAGAGAGCTGTCGGCGCGATGGGTGCCGCGTTTGCTCACTCCGGCCAACAAGCGCAACCGTGAGACCACTTCAGAGCAGTGTTTGACGCTGTTTAAGCGCAATCCGAAGGAGTTTCTGCATCGTTTCGTGACAGTCGACGAAACATGTACACACCAGAGACCAAGGAACAGTCGAAACAGTGGACTTCACCCGGCGAATGTGCTCCGAAGAAAGCGAATACTGTCCCATCGGTGATGGCCACCGTTTTCTGGGATTCACACAGTTTGTTCCATATCGACTACCTGGAGAAGGGCAAAACGGTCACAGGGCTGTGCTATGCCAAATTATTGGGCTGATTCGACGCCGAATTGAAGAAAAAATGGCCCCATTTGGCGAAGGAAAAGTGCTCTTCCACCATGATAACGCACCGGCTCACACCTCCGCCCTCGCCTCGGCCAAATTGGTCGAATTGGGCTACGAACTGCTGCCCCATCCACCGTATTCTCCAGGTTTGGCCCCGTGCGATTTATTTCTTTTTGTTTCCAGACTTAAAATAGTCACTCGCCGGGCAGAAATTTCAGTCGAATGAGGAGGTCACCGCCGCCACGGAGGCCTACTTTGCAGAGGAGACTATATTAAAAAATAAATCGCCATTTCTCCAAAATTTTTGTTTTTTTTTGGTAGGCTAAGTACTTATCGGACCACCCTCGTACGCTAGACATTAGGGGAGTTATCGATAGAAGATGGCCAGAAGCAGGAGAGCTCGCTCCATACTCCACTTATGTAAGTCCAAGTTTCCGGACTATAGTATACCGCGATATCACCAAAAACAGAATCCGTCTGACCTTTAACATCTTATCAAAGGACATACATACGAGTATCATATAATCAACGTATTGGATATTGAGATCTACAGCATTGGCAACACAGTCCCTTTGACATGATCATGTAAAAGTTGTATTACCCATGTAATTGTACTCTTAAGTCAGTCTCTCAATAAAACCTATTTTAAGCGGATGTGTTCCGAGTTTTGTATTCTTCTCTAACAAAAGGTTATGGGCCCAGGACATCCACGTTTTTTTTTAAGTCAGTCAATATAATATAGTTGAAGCAAAAATTTAAAGAAAATTCGTACATAATAAATTATTTGTTAATTTGTCGCGGAATGAGTTCGTCTTTATATCAAATTGACAAATTATCCAATGATAATTTCGATTCGTGGAAAATTCAGATGAGGTCGGTCCTTATTCATTCTGAACTTTGGCCACATGTTTCCGGAGAAAGCCTTAAGCCACAACCAACAAGTGAAGATCAGAATGCTGCCACCATCGCCAATTGGATAAGGAAGGACGAGAAGGCTCTTGCCACCATTCTACTGTGTGTACAGTCAACGCAGCTAAGCTATATCAAGAACTGCAAATCAGCGAGGGAGGCATGGATAAAATTATGTGACATCCATCAACCTAGAGGTCCCGCTAGGAAGGTAACTCTTTTTAAGCAACTCCTAGCATTAAAATTAGATGAAAGTGGTTCAGTTTTCAATCATTTAACCAATTTTTTTGATACGGCCGATAAATTAATCGAAGTCGACATAAAGCTCCAAGATGAATTGCTCGCGATCATTTTGTTATCTAGCCTTCCAAAAAGCTTCGAAAATTTTGTCGTTGCGATTGAGTCGAGAGATACCTTGCCTTCTCTTAGTGTGCTGAAAACAAAGCTCTTGGAAGAAGGAAAGCGACGTGAAGAAAATCCGCAAGACGTAAGTGGGTCTGCATTTCTTATACGGCAACAGCCGAAAGCACACGAGGCGAGAAGCAAACATCGCGTTAAAGGCAAATGTTATAATTGCCATAGAAGGGGACACTTTGCATCATCATGTACAATACCGAAAAGCTCTTCTCACAAAAATGTGACATCATCATTTGGTATGCTGAACATGCACAGCTCTTCTATATTGGGTAGGAACGATTGGGTGTTGGACAGTGGTTCAACTTGCCATATGTGCTGCGATGAAAGCTTATTCAAGTCAATACGATTACACACAGAGAAAGTTCAACTAGCCGCAAATTATGCAATTGAGTCGAAGGGCATTGGATCAGTTCTAATTGCAACAGACGATCGGACAGTAGAACTTAAAAATGTGCTTTTTGTTCCCCAATTGAAAACGAATTTTATTTCTATTTGCAAAGCTGCTGAGAAAAACTATTATATTCGTTTCAACAATTCTGGTGCAGGCATTTATGATGATAAGAATAACCTTATTTTGCATGCTAAAAAATGTGGTGATCTTTATTTGTTAAATATTAAACATAATGCGAAAGTGTTCTGCATGACTAAATTTGATAATTTTTTATTGTGGCATGCACGTTACGGCCATTTGAATTGTAAGAGTTTGCATGATTTATACAAACAAAAAATGGTAAAAGGATTACATTTGAATAATACTCGTGTTCCAGAACAAATCGAGTGTGAAGTTTGTTATAGAGGGAAGTTATGTAGTTCAGCATTCCCAAAACTAACAGAGACTCGAAGTCGACAGATTTTAGAGATCATCCACACAGATATATGCGGGCCAATGAGAGCCACTTCATTAGGAGGGGCAAGATATTTCGCATTATTTATCGACGATTTTAGCCGGAAAGTGTTCGTCTCTTTTCTTAAAGCTAAATCTGATGTTTTTGACGCATTCAAGACATTTAAGGCAGAGGTTGAGCGTGAAACTTCTTGCAAAATTAAATGCCTTAGGAGCGACAATGGACGCGAGTACGTCAATGCCGATTTTATAAAATATTTGGCCGCAGAGGGAATAAAGAGACAATTGACTGTGGAGTATACCCCACAGCAGAATGGAGTCGCCGAACGCGCGAACAGAACCGTGATAGAGATGGCTAGGTGTCTTCTTCTTAATAGTGATCTTCCTGATTCTTTGTGGGCAGAAGCAGTAAACACCGCTGTATACTTGCGGAACCGCGCTCCAACCAAATTGCTCGATTCTAGGACCCCTTATGAAATCTGGTATGGGCGAAAGCCATATGTTGGACATCTACGCGTTTTTGGATGTAAGGCATTCAGATTAGATAAAAAGCCAGGTAAAACGAAATTTCAAGCCAGAGGAATAGAGTGCATTATGGTTGGCTACTCTAGTGAGTCCAAAGCATATAGACTCTATGATACCAAGACGAAAACTGTCTATAAGAGTAGGGATGTTAAGTTTTTAGAAAATTCAATTAACATCAATCAAAGAAAGCCTAAGGATGTTGTGTTATTAGATTTATCGGACAATGAGTCTAAGAGGGAAGAAAATTTTCAAAATCTAAAGAAGTATATAAGTTATTCATCAAGTAATAGTGAAGACTCTTTCAACACGGACTGTGTAGGTGGCGATAGTCAAAGCGACGATGGCAGCAATGCGGATGATGATAGAAATGGTGCAGATGACAATGAAATGGGTGATGATGACGAGAATGCAAGGAATAGTGACAGGGATGGGATAAACCATGACAGTGGCGGTGATTGTGAAAAAGAAATAGCTGAGGCGAGATGTCTTAGGCCACGATCGAAGGTTGTTAAGTACAACTACTTCATGAATGACTTAAAGCTGTGTGAAAACCCTTCAACAGTAAAAGAAGCTCTAAACGGACCAGATGCATCCAAATGGCTGCAAGCAATGAGCTGTGAATATAATTCTCTTAAGTTAAATAAAACGTGGGACTTAGTCGAGTTACCACCGAATCGTCATGCTATTAAATCCAAGTGGGTATTTACCATAAAATATGACAAAGATGGAAAGCCGATTCGCCATAAGGCAAGACTTGTTGCAAAGGGTTGTAGCCAGCGCTTTGGTCTCGATTACACGGAAACTTTCTCGCCCGTAGTAAGGTACTCGACCATTCGTCTTATTTTAGCTTTAGCCGTTGAATACAACCTGGAGGTCCATCATGTGGACGTTTCATCCGCGTACCTAAATGGTAACGTAACGGAAGAGATATATATGGAACAGCCAGAGAACTTTGAAGATGAATCTGGTGGCAAAAAGGTATGCAAGTTGCGGAAAGCTATCTACGGATTGAAGCAAGCCGGCCGTGAGTGGAATAAGAAGTTGGATGAAACATTGAAGGTTCTCGGATTCAAACGTTGCTCTACCGACTCGTGTGTATATACAAAGAACGAAAATGGGAATAAAAATATTATTGCTGTATATGTTGATGACCTCATAATTGCATGTTCAAAGAAAAGCTGTGTTATCAACATAAAGCATGCAATTAGTCTGGCCTTCGATATTGTCGACAAAGGTCCAATAGATTTTTTCTTGGGTATAGGCATTGAACGGGATCAAAGTACAGGATCTATCAGTCTTTCTCAGGAACAATATATCCGAAATCTCCTAGCGCAGCATAATATGACGTCCACAAGAAAATGCAGTACTCCATTGGATCCAGGAGATGTCCTTAGAAAATGTCCAGATAATTCGAAAAGCAAGAGGGTGGATGCAAAACAATATCAGTCACTTATCGGGTCTTTAATTTACCTGGCAATTTCAACAAGGCCTGATATTCAGCACGCAGTCAGCAGATTATCTCAGTTTAATGCTGAACCCTACCAAGAACATATGGCAGCTGCTAAGCATCTTTTAAGATATCTTTTTAATACGATTAATTACAAACTTTCGTTTAGGAAAACTGGTGAAGCTCTTAAAGGGTTCGCAGATGCTGATTGGGCAAATTGCGTTAATGATCGTAAGTCCTACACTGGGTATGTCTTCCTATTTGCTGGGGCAGCTATATCTTGGGAGTCTCGGAAGCAGCATACAGTGGCGCTGAGCAGTACAGAGGCCGAGTACATGGCATTTTGCGCAGCTACGCAGGAAGCGGTATATTTGCGGCGTTTGGCAGAAGAAGTCGGTTTCAGTTGTATACTAAGAGGTCCTACAGTTTTAAACGGAGATAACCTGAGCGCACAGAACTTGGTTAAAAATCCAGTTTTTCATCCAAGGTCAAAGCATATTGACATTAAATACCATTACATTCGAGAAATTTATAGCAAGTCATTGATAGTATTAAACTTTGTTCCAACTAATGATATGATTGCCGATGTTCTTACAAAAATTTTACAGAAATCAAAGCATGAATATTTATCTTTAAAACTTGGATTGTTCAAATAGATTGTTTACATTAGATATACTCAAAGGCACTGTTTTGAGAGGTGGTATTGGATATTGAGATCTACAGCATTGGCAACACAGTCCCTTTGACATGATCATGTAAAAGTTGTATTACCCATGTAATTGTACTCTTAAGTCAGTCTCTCAATAAAACCTATTTTAAGCGGATGTGTTCCGAGTTTTGTATTCTTCTCTAACACAACGTAAAGCCGGAAATATAGTATAGAGAACCGCAGTAACAACAGCGAAAGGTTTGTGAATTTCTGCAATGTAAGACGTCTGGTGATAGGTTTAGGCCGTATTTGAGCCCAAGTGCTGTCGCAGAGTCGGTTGGGTTTCCAACGACAGGTAGGAAACCTACAACCTGGTTGATAATATTCACGGTAACCGCCAGGATATCCGAAGCAGTAGCTACTGAAGGTGTCGAATTAATCAGCAGCTCAGTGCCCATAACCATCTGGGGGGATGGGCGAGCGAATCGTACCCCAAATCTCGCAGTTTTCCCATTGCCGTCCTGGTGAAAAGGGTTTTTTTTCTTGCCTAAGCCAGTCTTCTTCTCGAATTTTGGCATCCAGCTGGTCAAGAAGGTTAAAGTAGCATTCGTTTGTAATTGTTCTGCCTTTTGCAAGGGACGCTGGACATGACCTTTCCGGCAAACGCAATCGGTTTCACTTTTTGTAACAGCGGCTTTTACCCACTGCTTGGACTGCTGCTTCGTTTCGGCGTGTAGTGATGGATCCACGTCTCATCTATGGTGACAAATCGCCGCACAAAATAGGTTCGATTCCTTTTGAATCGGTCCAAATATTGCAGTGAAAATCGTTTACGCATTTGCTTTTGATCGGCATTCAGCAATGGTGTCACCCAGCTTGCACAGAACATTCGTATCCTTAATTTTTTGAGCAAAATATTTCGCACGCTTTCCTCCCAACCTCAGCTTTCTAACCCACTTTCACTCCCTTAGCGTCCAACACGATATCTTGAACTTTTCCAATGACTTCCAGTGCGGTTGCGGGTTTTGGCCGTCCTTCATGTGGGTCATCTTCGAGGAATGTCCACTTCTTAACGATTGACATCGAAAAAACACAGCCCTCGTAAGCACTTCGGTGTTAATCCATCAAACACAAGAATTTTATGACCACACGATGTCCAGGTTTATCCATTTTTAACCCCCGACGCAATAAGAGGGCTGTGACTGTGTGTCTGCCTGTGGCATCGTAGCGCCTGAACGAATGGACCGATGTTGATGCTTTTTTTTTTCGTTTGAAAGCTAACGTGCTCGAGATGGTTCTTAGCTACAATTTATAATTATCTGTTCAGGCGCTTCAAGACCATCAGCTCTTTTAGGTGGCGCAAAATGAATCATCCTATTAGAAGATGTTGTAATTTTTTGCAAATGGCGTCGTACCTCAATCGTATTTACCATTAATGAACAGCTGCAGTATACCGGAAACCAGAACGGGACGTTCGTCTTCCCCCGTGACACCCTGAAATTTTGAATGAAGTCCAGGTTCGTAGCGACAAAACCCCAATGGAACCCCAAAGTAGTGTAGTAGTTGTCGAAATAAAGCTTATGCCCCATATGGCTTATGGCAATACTTCGAGACAATTTTATAACGACATTAGCATATCTACCTAAGTTTGACTCTGTTGATAAAATTGTATCCTTGCCGGTATAAATTTCGAAATTATACGTAAATCCCGATACACCACTTAAAACAAATAATTTATACCCCCATTTATGCGGCGTGGCAGGCATATACTGCTTCTTGTAGCTATTTGCCTTTGTGACACACCGGGTCATAGATCGTTTGATCGATTTTGTGAAACCTGTCGTGATCCGTCTTTTGACCGCATTTCGCTATTCTTATTAAAATACAAGTACCTCCGAATTCTTTCAAATGTATTGATTGCCATGGTATCCATTATTGTGTCATTACCAGTTATCCGAGCCCAATGTCGCCGAATATTTGAAATATGAACGACGGACATAAGGATACCAATTCCCAGATACTTTTTACTTTTACTTATATGGATGCTTCTTAATAATAATGCAGGACGTTCCGGAGTAATCTCAAGAGCATACAAATTTGATTCTGCAAATATAATATCAATCATCTCACAGGAAAAAAAGTAATCAAAGTGGTTTAATGGTGTCAATAGTTTCAAAACAGTCTCAGGTACTGAAGTTTTTCCTTTAAACGAACATAGGCGTTTGTCAAACTGGAAATTCGCCTCCATGTAATTCGTCTACATTGTTCCTTTAGTTTTTTAATTTCGCTTTTAAAATCTCGTTGGCATGTTGATGCAGTAGATTCCTCTTGCTTATCCTGAAAAATATGACCAGGCGAACTATCAGTCCAACAATTCATTAAGTCCGTCTTCTTCTAAAGCGTCCCGCCTTGTGCTTGTTACAAAAACTTCTGGGTCTAACATATGCACCAGAGGTCCATTACTCTCAAAATCATTCTCGCTTTCCCCCCAAAATTTTCTAAAATTTCCTATAATTGCCTATCGGATCAAATTTTCGGCATGCTGGAAAACGAA